>CM035427.1:147734263-147736763 GCA_020310875.1 Ceratopteris richardii | reverse complement strand
AATCCCATAGACATCATTGCCTGTAATGATGATGTCATCAACATAAACACACAAATAGATTACCTCTGTACTACTTCTCTTTATGAACAGAGAAGTATCAGCTTTGCTCATCACAAATCCTTGGTCTTTGTCTTGGAGGTAGGTTGTCAACCTGTAATTCCATGCTCTAGGTGCCTGCTTCAAACCATATAGAGCCTTCTTCAATTTACAAACATAATTTACCTTCTTGGGATCTTCATAGCCAGGTGGTTGTGACATGTAAACTTCTTCAGATATCCATCCATTCAAGAAAGCATTCTTGACATCTAATTGATACATGTTCCAATTCTTGGATGCAGCTACACTCACCAATATTCTGATAGTTGGCATCTTAGCCAGAGGAGAAAATGTCTCCTCATAATCAATGCCTTGGGTTTGTGCAAAACCCTTGGCTACCAACCTAGCTTTGTACCTGTTTATTGTTCCATCTGAATTTCTCTTTAGCTTATAGATCCATCTGGATCCTATCACCTTCATAGAGTCCTTCTTGGGTACCAAGTCCCAAGTATCACTCTCCTTGAGAGCTTCCATTTCTTCATCCATAGCTTCTTTCCATTCTGTCTTTGGGATTGCCTCTTCATATGTACCTGGTTCTTCATTCAACAAATCCTTTGCAAGATATACAGAATGTTTAGTTACAAGTGATGTGTCATACCCATATCTGATAGGCTTTTTACTTTCTCTCTGAGATCTCCTCATTGCTTGAGTTGAGGATTCTGGTATATCCTCTAGCTTCTTCATCTTCATCTTTCCTTTAGACTTCCATGTCTTGAATTCCTCAAGGTTAATTGTATCATCATCATCTGAGCTCAAGTCTTCTTTCTGGATTGGTTCCTCCTTGGTAAGCCTTGGAAAATCTTCTTCCATGTCATAAGGTAGACTAACCTTCCTGCATTCATTCTCATACCATGAGTCATTCTCATCAAAGATGACATCTCTGCTTACCTTGAAGCCTTTGTTTGTTGGATTGTAGAATCTGTATCCCTTTTGGTTCAAATCATAACCAATGAAGATACATTTTTCAGCTTTAGGGTCTAGCTTTCCCCTTACCTGTGAGGGAATATGCACATATGCTACACAACCAAAGATTTTGCAATGATCCAGAGAAGGTCTCTTACCATGCCAAGCTTCATATGGTGTCATGCCATCAAGTGATTTGGATGGCAACCTATTTATGAGATAGGTGGCAATGGATACACCTTCTGCCCAAAGATAATTTGGCAGCTTCTTTTCATTAAGCATAGACCTAGTTGTTTCTACTATGAGTCTATTCCTTCTTTCAGCTACTCCATTTTGTTTAGGTGAGTACCTTGTGGTTATCTCCCTTTTGATGCCTCTTTCCTGCAAGAAATCTTCAAACTCATTTGAGAAGTACTCTCCTCCACCATCTGACCTTAGCCTTTTCAAGCTTCTTCCTGTTTGATTTTCAACAAGTGCAAGATACCTCTTGAAACAATTAAACACTTCATCTTTATGTTTCATAAAGTATAAGATAGTCCACCTGCTATAGTCATCAATGAAGGACACATAGTACCTTGAACCTGAAATGGAGGGATCCTTGCTAGGTCCCCAAACATCTGTGTGTACCAAGTCTAGATAGTCTTCATGCATGAAACCTTTCCTTGAATAGGGCAACCTGTGAGACTTACCAAACTGACAAGCACCACACTTGTAAATCATGTGTTGCTTGGACACATTAGGTATGCCAAGCACACATTGATCCCTGCACATTTGTTTTAGGGTTCTTTCACCTATGTGACCTAACCTCTTGTGCCATATTTCTAACTCTGAAAGTGCTTGATCCTTGTAATTATATAAAGCAATGTTCTTGGTGTCTTCTAGCTCAAAAGTAAACAATCTACCTAATTTCTCCCCCTTGGCAATTCTTTTGAAACCATGTCTTGGGTCCTCCACATATGCTCCATGTTGAGTGAACCTGACCTGCAAACCTTTCTCTACAATCTGACCAACACTCATTAAATTCTTGGTGATGGTTGGTACATAGAGTACCCTGCTCAATAGGTTCTGGTTACCATCACATGTCTTTACATTTCCAATCTTAACAACAGAATGTTTAGTATCATCACCTGTCTGTACCTGATGTTTGCCCTTGGGTTCTTCCAAATCAGAGAGTAGTGCCACATTGCCAGCTACATGGTTAGAACATCCTGAGTCAATATAAAATAAGTGATCATCATTTGTACCTGCCTTTGAGGTCATATTCATGATCAATAGGGAGTCATCTTGCTCCTCTGTGTAGTTGTTGTAATCCCTTCTATTTCTGAATCCACCTTGATAATTACCATTGTGGTTGTGGTTGTAATTGTTGCTGTATTGATTGTTGTATCCATTGTAGCCTTGGTGTTGGTTGAACCTGCCTCTCTCTTGAGAGTATCCACCTCTTGAGTAGCCTCTTCCTCTCTGATTCTTGTAGTTCTTGTAGCATTCATCTGTGGTATGA
>CM035427.1:147721763-147724263 GCA_020310875.1 Ceratopteris richardii | reverse complement strand
TGTGAACAATCTTCCTTCTTTCTTCCTTGAAACAATTTGTTTATACCCATTGCTAGGGTCTTCCACAAACACTCCTTCATTAGTGAACCTCACTTCATAACCTTTTTCAACAATTTGTCCTACACTTATCAGATTCTTAGGAATTGTAGGAACATACAAGACCTTACTCAATAAGGTGCTACCATCCTTGGCCTTTACTGATCCAATTGACTTCACATTGTGCTTTGTATTGTCACCTGTTTGAACAACATGATTAGACACCTTATTTTCTAAATCAGTCATCAATGCTATGTTACCACTCAGATGATTGCTACACCCTGAGTCAATGTAGAAAACTCTTTGGTCTTCACTTTGCCTTTCACAAGTTGCATTCATTATCAATGTTGAATCTTCCTTCTGATCTGAAGCATAATTGTAGTAGGTATTGTTGTATTGTTGACTTTGGAATCCTCTACCTGCATTTCTTCCAAAGTAACCCCTACTACCTCTACCTCTGAAATTACCTCTTTGATTTCTGCCACCTCTTCCTCTTGATTTATAGTTCTGATTATATCCACCATTACTCTGATTATTATGCCAACAATCATTAGCTAAATGATTTGTCTTACCACAAATCCAGCAAGCTTTGACTCCATCTTTGTTACTCCTGCCTCTTCCTCTACCTTTGCCACCTCCTCTTCCTCTTAGGAAGTTGGCTTGACTAGTTGTGCCTTCTTCTTCATTTGCTTCTTGCTTTCCTTTGTTAGCTTTCTTCTTGTCTTTAGAGTACATTGCATGACCTGCACTCTTGTCAACATCTCCTTTGATATCATTCTCAAAAGTTAGCATATGTCCTAACAATTGATTCAAATCAGGAGTGAAATGATCTAATGAAAGTCTGTAGACAAAATTAAAGGCTTCCACTTCTCATCTCCTCTTAGTCTTGTGAGAATTTGCCTTACCAATTTATCCTCCTCAATGTCTTCATCAACTGCTCCTAATGCATCTGCAATGTCCTTCATCTTTGTCACATAATCAGATATTGATTGTGAAGCCTTCTTCTTGAAAGTAGTAAACTCTGCCCATAATGAAGCCTTCCTTGATTTGCTTGTGTTCTGAAAATGCTCTTCCAAAGCATTCCAAATGTCACTTGCACTTTCAAGACCTCTAATGTGAGGTAGCAAGTAGTCATTGACTACCATATAGATAATACTCCTAGCTTTGGCATCTCTCTTCATCCAATTCTTCAAATCTGACAATTCCTCCCTAGTTGGAACACTAGGATCTCTGAATTGAGGCTTTTCTTCTTCACCTGTAATGTAAGCTATCAAGTCTTTGCTCATAAGATGAGCTTCCATCCTCATTGACCATGCAGGATAGTTTTCTCTATCCAATTTCTCTATCTGAAGAGAATCTCCCATCCTTCCTTTACCTGTGTATTGAATTCTTCAATCTTTATAAAGTATAAGGTTACCTTTACTTTGAATAACACTCCTTTTGACTTCCTTGATGTAGTATGATCTCCTTCTCAAGCTTTATCCTCAAGCTTTCACCTTTTGAACCTTCAGATGTTAAATTCTTTGCACCTGCAATAGTCGGGATCCTCCTTCCTTCAATTCTGATGCTTCCTCCTCTGATACCACTGATGGAGAGTGTTAATCTCCAAAAGAACAACCTAATCTTGAACTTAGAGCACCTCTATATCAAGAGTAAGTCAAAACTTTCACCAATTTAAAGGATCAATGACCAATTATCAAATTCTTGAACAAACTGTGAAGATGTAGATTACTCAGAAAGTCTGTTGCACATAATTCACTCATTGACTAAGTAAATGTGTAAATTTTTTGATAAAACTTTGCACGAGGTGTCGCCTAAGGATTGCGCACCTCCTCCAAGTTAAATTACCTCAAAAGACTCAGTAGATCTTCAGAAATCTACTTAACAAGTTACCTATGTCTAAATCTGTACTTCTGAGAAGTCGTTTTGGACACCCCTAACTTTTAACACATAGTTCTCTCAATCTAGAACCCATTTAAGCAAATGCTTTTAGCCACGAGTAGCTTACCTTCCAACTTAAAGATTGAGTGCTTGCTTGCTCAAAACTTTGAACTGTGGAGGGAGAACTGACCAAAACATTAAGATCAAATTTTGCACCTGTTTCAGGGACCAGTGAATACTTCTTCACATGCAAATGTTCCTACACATAATTCTCTTAGCCTGATCACAATTGGAAGCTAAAATTTTGTAAAGAAGTCGATCAACTATAGACTTAGACTTGTACAAAAACATTTCACAAAAGATCTACCACAGAAGGAGAAAACACAGAAACATCGGGCACAACTTTTCTTCTATTTCTTAGAAAATTAAAACTGAGTGATGAGAGAGACTGTAACTCACTTCTAGGAGGTCTAATGATTCTTACAACTTCTCAATGCACTATTCTCATACTCTCTCATACTTGCCCCGACATTTTCCATAGTATTTATAGGCAAATATGTACAAGCTTATGACTAATCAAAAG
>CM035427.1:147701763-147704263 GCA_020310875.1 Ceratopteris richardii | reverse complement strand
TGAGAAATAGAAGAAAAGTTGCGCCAGATGTTTCTGTGTTTTCTCCTTCTGTGGTAGATCTTTTGTGAAATGTTTTTGTACAAGTCTAAGTCTATAGTTGATCGACTTCTATACAAAATTTTAGCTTCCAATTGTGATCAGGCTAAGAGAATTATGTGTAGGAACATTTGCATGTGAAGAAGTATTCACTGGTCCCTGAAACAAGCGCAAAATTTGATCTTAATGTTTTGGTTAGTTCTCCCTCGACAGTTTAAAGTTTTGAGCAAGCAAGCACTCAATCTTTAAGTTGGAAGGTAAGCTACTTGTTGCTAAAAGCATTTGCTTAAACGGGTTCTAGATTGAGAGAACTATGTGTTAAAAGTTAGGGGTGTCCAAAACGACTTCTCAGAAGTACAGATTTAGACATAGGTAACTTGTTAAGTAGATTTCTCAAGATCTACTGAGTCTTTTGAGGTAATTTAACTTGGAGGAGGTGCGCAATCCTTAGGCAACACCTCTTGCAAAGTTTTATAAAAAACTTTACACATTTACTTAGTCAATGAGTGAATTATGTGCAGCAGACTTTTTGAGTAATCTCCTTCTTCACAGTTTGTTCAAGAATTTGATAATTGGTCATTGATCCTTTAAATTGGTGAAAGTTTTGACTTACTCTTGATATAGAGGTGCTCTAAGTTCAAGAGTAGGTTGTTCTTTTGGAGATTAACACTCTCCATCAAAATCAATGCCTCTTTCCTGTGCATAATCCTTTGCAACAAGCCGAGCCTTATACATGTCAATTGTTCCATCAGGTTTGATATGCATATATGTAGATGATCTTCTTGTGACAGGTGATGATAATACAAGGATAAGGAACATCAAAGAGAAGCTTGGAAGAGAGTTCAAAGTCTCAAATTTAGGTGTGCTAAAATACTTTCTTGGAATTGAGGTGATCTATGGGAAAGAAGGTATCTATCTCTCTCAAAAGAAGTATCTTTCTAGATGTGTTGTTTAGGTTTGGCATGATAGATTGCAAACCAATAGCTCAACCTATGGATTCAAATGTCAAGTTAAGCAAGGAAGATGGTAAGAAGATAGAATACCTTACACTATACAGGAGAATTGTGGGATCATTGATCTATGCTACACTCACAAGGCCTGACTTGTGCTACATAGTTGGAGTTCTATCTCAGTTCATGCATGTAGCCATAGATACACATTTCAATCATGCAAAGAGAGTGTTACGTTATGTGAATAGTATAGTTAATTATGGGTTACTATATAACTATGAGGAAGAACTTCAAGTAAGGGCATGGAGTGATGCAGATTGGGCATGAAGTATTGATGATAGAAAGTCAACTTCTAGCTATGTTTTCATGTTAGGTACAAAACCAATTTCATGGATGAGCAAAAAGCATCCCACAGTTTCATTGAGTTAAAGAGAGGCTGAATATAGAGCTTTAGCCCTCACTACATGTGAAGCAATGTGGCTTAAGAAGCTCTTCAAAGATCTTGGTATACAACTTGGACCAATTCTAGTTTGTGGAGATAACATGTCAAGCCTACAACTTGCTAATAATCCCATGTATCATGCAAGGAGCAAGCACATTGACGTGCATTACCATTATGTAAGGGAAAAGGTTGCAAGTGGGGACATCAATGTTCATTTCTAGGTACAAAAGACCAAGTTGTAGATATCTTCACCAAAATCTTGGATATGAAAAAGTTAAAAAGGTTTTCAAAGGCTATGAACTTGCTTGATATGGAACTACAACTTTAAGCTTGAGGGGGAGTGTTGAAAGTGTGAACTATGCAAGCATTAGGTGGATAAAGGGCTCAAAAGACCTTAATATGGATAACGTGGTGGAAAAGTTGGGAGAGGCGTCCAAAAGCTATAAAAGAAGGTGAAGATTCATCAAATCCATGGAAATCTTGTAGGTCATTGAAGTCCAAGAGACATATACTCAAGGAGGCTCAAGGAGAGAGTCATCCAAGGCTCAATGAGGTGAAACACAGCTATCCAAGCTATGAAAAATGGAGAGGAGGGCATTATATTTAGAGAGGAGGAGTAAGGAGATGCCTGATGCACTTAAGAGGTAGAAGAGCAGAAATGGGTTCCTTTTTTATGTACTGTACTCATGATTAAGGGTTTTTTTTCCTTCTTGAATTCACTTTCTTTGGAAATGTCTACATGTCTTTCAATAAATTTTGCATGTTTTATGGATTCTTAAGTGCAAGAAGACGTATTGAAAACAAAAATTAAAAAAAGGGGTGTTCATTGATGGAATTGAATCCCGTGGAATAGCACACAATAAGTGAAATGAACTCAATACTTAGGTCCCTTCATACACCTTTTCTACTACCCTGCATCAAAACTCTGATGCACCTACCTATAGAACACCTCAAATGGACCTGTTTCGGTTAGTCAACAACTCTATGCAAAATAGACTATGCACATATGTCGGATATGTAGAAATTAAGGTTATAGAGATACACCAATTCCTCCGCATACAAAATTGATTTC
>CM035427.1:147606763-147696763 GCA_020310875.1 Ceratopteris richardii | reverse complement strand
CACTAGAGAGAAGATTTCCTCAAAATCAACACCATGCTGTTGCTTTAAACCCTTTACAACAAGTCGTGCTTTATATTTTGGAGAAGCACTATCTGATGTGAATTTGAGCTTATATACCCATTTACATGGTAAAGCTTTCTTGCCCTTTGGCAAAGGTACTAAAGCCCAAGTACCATCCTTGTGAATAGAATCCAGCTCACTCTTCATGGCACGCTCCCACTTGACATGATCCTCTTTCTAGCAAGAAGGCTCACTGGCATCTGTTAGCATAACAAAATCTAAACCTGGAACATATCTATCAGGTGGATGTGAGACACGTGCAGAACGTCTCAATGGTTTCTGAACAAGAACATGTGCAAACTAATCTGAATGGACATTCTCTTGAACATCCCTATGTGCAGCACTTTTATGCATGCTAATTGGACGACTAGTATCCTCAAACACCACTCTTCTCACTTCAACCTCCTTAATGGGCTGTTTATGCATCTTAGACTCATTAAAAATGACATCACTACTTTTGATCACTGACCGTGTTTCAAGATCCCATAAGCGATATCCAAATTGTCCTTCTCGACCATATCCAAGAAAAATGCATTTCTTTGACTTATGGTCCAAATTTTGTCTAAGATTCTTGGGTATATGAACATATTCTTCACCAAAAAACTCAAAGATGATCATAATATGGTGGCTTCCCTGTCCATAACTCTTATGCCACTTTCAGACCTTTGGCAGTACTAGGTGAAACGTTAATCACATGAACTCTAGTCAATACTGCTTTTGCCCAAAAACCTTGTGAGAGGTTTGTATGATGCAACATAGAGACTACTCTATCTTGAATAGTTCTATTCATCCTATCAGCTACATCATTCTGTAGTGGGGTATAAGGAGTTGTATACTCTCTACGAACCCCTCTAGAGTGACAGAAAAGGTTGAATTCATGTGAGATATACTCACCCCCATTATCTAAACGTAAAGCCTTAAGCGTAGTTCCTTTTTAAGTCTCAATTGATGAAGCCATTTTCTGAAAGTAGAGAATACCTCATCCTTTGATTTGATAGGATATACCCAGAATTTTCTAGTAGCATCATCTATGAAAGTGAGAAAGTAAAGAGAGCCACCAAAACCTTGCAGCCATGTGTGGGAAAGAGAATCAACCATAAGTGCCTCAGTTGGCACAATACTATTAAGTGTCAACACATCAGCATCATCAGAGATAGCATTAATTTCTTCAATCTTCACAGTCGAAGTAGATGGTGTAGGTAACTCATTCTGTCCTTTAGCTTTAGCGTTCTTTAATGCATAACATTCTTTCTTCATATGTCCTTTCTTATGACAATAATGGCATTCGATATCGCTCTTCCTTGATTTACTTCTACTCTTATTCTGTTGACCATTATTTTCCTTGCTCTTGCTCTTGCCACATTGCTGATTCTTTCCTTGGTAAGAATCATGAACATTACACTCTAAGTGCCAACCATAGATTTTCTACAAATCTCCTCACTCAAGAGTGCTCCACATATGTCATCATAGACAAGTTTACCACTAGGTGAACTATTGCTAATAGCTATGCAAAACGTATCCCATGATGATGGCAGGGTGCATAACAGCAATACTACTTTCATTTCATTATCCATATCCATTTTTTGAGCCTATAACTAGGAGAGTATAGCATCAAACTCATTCAGATGAGTAGCAACACTATCTGTCTCCTTCATACGAAGGTCAATTTTCGCATCAGATACACTTTATTTGATGCCATCTCTTTTTCATATGTATTTCATAACTTCTTTCAAAGCTCCTCTGCACTTTCACAGTCTAATACTATAAAGTGAACATTATCTACCAGGTGCAAGCGAATGGTAGACCTGGCCAGTTCATCTAACTCATCCCAATCATCTTCATCCATGTCAGCAGGCTTCTTTGAAATCCCATATACAAGTTTGTGCCATCAAATTTTCGGATCTCAAAATGATCTTTGCCTTACAAGTTGTAGCTTCTCTCCAGAACAATGGCACTAGACCCTGATCGACCAGATGTGCATGAGACCTCTAATGACATGATGGTAGAGAACTGAATAGAATGCTAATGGATCTAGAAGAGTCCAAACACCAACAAATAAGTATAACAAGGAGTAAATCGACCACTGTATAGTTGACTTAACTAGAAATTTGGAAAAAATTGCCAGAGTATCCTCTGCAGAATGAGCATATGATCAGTGTCAAGTATCATAAAACTGCAAGTACTGACATGTTTACCTGCATAGTGAATCACTGACTCCACTGCATATAATCAGTTACCCAATAGAAGCCAATTAGGCTTATTGAGCACCTATGAACAACTATCATACATTTCCTATGGCGAGGCTGGGTAAGTCTTCCACTTGCATCACCAAAGAGACCACGACATCTGGGTGTCTCCCAATTAAGAAAACCTCACCACGACCCTCTTTTTCAAACGTAAAAGCCTTTATGCAAAATTTGTAACCACTATATCAATGACCACATGGAAGTACATAAGCGGTATCCACAAAAGCATACATGGTGTGTATGTGCTCAATATATGTAGTAAAATGACACTAAAAGGGCTGAATGCATAGCCCAAAAAAATAGCCAACAACACCTGCAAGTGTCTATCAACTCTCATGATTTAGGCCCAAAAACCTGCATAGATTTGCAGCGGCTTCTCCCACCAAAACTGGAAACCTTTCGAGAAACTTGTAGTTTTATGAGTATGGCTGAAAACACAGCCCCAAAGGTTGATATTTGTTGTCGGAGAAGTACAAAGAACACTCTTCTTGATGTTCTTGGACCTGTATGAAGCAATTTATGTGTGAAAGTACTCCAAAATTGCTCCAAAAGACACCCCAAAAATGCTTCAAAAACAAGACTTGAAAGCAAAGAATGAAGCTTTGAGGGACCAAAACATGTTCAAGGTAATGTTAACCTAAGTATTTCCTCTTCTTCAAACACCACAAGAGTGTAGCTTAGTGGCAAGATATTGCCACAATGAAGTGAGCTCCGGGGGGAACAATACTGGGATGGGTGACCTCCTGGGAAGTACTGGGAACCTCTAACTTCCTTGATCGTTGAGATCCTCCCTCGCACGCAGCCAACCACACCAACGGTGACTAATGTATGCCAAGGTTTGTGCCTTGGTTGCCGGCTTAGTCATAAGCCTTGGAGAAAGCCGAGAGAAATCCGAGGGGGGTGCTCGCTTCGCTCACACAAAAGGAACAAAGCTTTTTCCTCAAAATGCTCTGATACTAGTGAAGTAATTCAATGGTGATGCACCACAATGCGCTCTCCTTCTCGAGAGCTTCACAACGATATCCTTGCTGTAGAAAACTGAGCTCCTAGGGCCGCACACAGTACTCCACAAAGAGGCTACAGAATATGCATGAAAAACACAGTACAAAGGGAGCACGAAGACAAACTTCTTAGGTATTACAAATGCCATTGAGCTTACAGTTTGTGACTGACAAGGCCACTACATGTTTTATTAAAGAACATATACAAAGAAGTGTCAGTGGCCATTTGGCCTTTCACATGGACACGAACGGTAACATAAACATGGCTTAGGGGGCAAGTGGTTAGCCCATCACACTCCTTGCCAAGAGATTGTGAGTTTAGAACCTCTAGCTCATTAAATTAATGATAGGATTTCAACTTTGTACTCTAATTATAAATTAGAATACCTTGTGGACCATTGTTCTAATTTATTTCATTATAAGCACAATTTTGCATCCTATATGATCCATTGGTGTTGTTTTGAACTTTTGACATGAAGATCTATTTTGTTTTTTTAATCTTGCATTTTGTAACATCTTCTAACCTACCATGCATGGTGTTGTTTTGATCTTTTGACATGAACACATGTTTTTTTCCTTTAATCTTGCATTTTTCAACATCTTCTAACCTACCATGCATATAGTACAGGCATCTTGCATTTTGCAACATCTTCTTACGTACCATGCATATAGTAGAGACATGGATGTCTCGTGAATACACCTAGCTTACAATCAAACATGCATTTAGGTGTTTGGAGATCTCTTTCAATATTATGTTTCACTTTAAACTTTCCAACACCTTAACTTCAAGCAAATCACTAGAAGATATAATGTGCCAATGTTGCATAGGTCTAATACCTCATATCTTTGCAATTGTAGTGGGTTAATTGTTTCTCAAAAGAAAGAAAAATATTAAAGATGATGGTCAAACCTGAGAAAATCACATATTAATCTTAATCTCGTGGATAGCGAAGATATGAGAAAGTGATTGAATAGTGGTGAGGGGAGAAATATTGTCACTTAAGGGATGGTTGAAGCATACCCTAAGAGAGAGGATTAGGAAGTAATCCTCATCCATGGCTTTTAGGGCTAGTGGTTAGCCCATCATAGTCCTAGCTAGGAGGTTGTGAGTTCAATTCCCAACATTGGTGTGAGAGCCAAGTTGAAGAACTTGGGCAAGATGGAGGTGAAGGTGCCTCAATTCATGGGCATTTGCAAAGGAGCTTGTCCATATTGGGTGTGAAACTGGCCTTGCATGAAGGCGCTTGGGAATTTGGGCACCTACAGAGGGTGGGATAGGTCCAAGTGCTAGAGTTTGAGGTTGGTGAAAGCACTCGTACATGGAAAGTGGATGCATAGAGAGATGAGTCAAAAGGGTCCACAAGTGAGCATGGAGGGCAATTCTCAGTCCAAGGGAAAAGGAAAGTCACATAATCCTAGTATAAGGGGATGATTGAAGCATACCCTAAGAGAGAGGATTAGAAATTAATCCTCATCCGACTTTTGGGGCTAGTGGTTAGCTCATCATACTCCTAGCTAGGAGGTTGTGAGTTCAATTCCCAACAAATATAATGGAAAAGAGAGAGGCCAAAAAGTACACCTTACCACAAAATCTTAGTACTTCTAAAAATAGTAAATATTTACAAGTTTCTAGCATTAAATATATTAACCAGAAAACATTAAATGAGAAAGATTCAAACGTGTATTCCTATCAAGTGCAACAACATTAGTATACACCTCGACTCAAAATGAGTTTTCCATGCTAGATATAAGCACATTGAAGTACACTACCAGTTCATTAGAGAGAAAGTGATTGCAAATGCAAAGGAGTTCAAGGTGGAGCATGTGAGTATGAAGGATCAATTTTCAAACATATTTTACGAAAGGTTTGGTATGAACATATTGAATTTAATTAAAGCATTGGTATGACAGGTTTACGTTCAAGGCTTGAGGGAGTGTTAAAAATAAAGCCTTAAACCTTAAATCAAACCTTGAAGGTGTAGATTACATCATTATGAGGCTTCATATCACAAATTTAAGCTACCAAAAAGTTTAAACCACTTTCCTATTTCAAAGCTTACCAAAAAACTAAGTGAGTGATTGAGAGATTCGTACAAAATTGTGGAGCATTTTTCCACCATATATAAATGTATAAATCCAAGTCATGAGTGTATGTCCAAAATCTACTTTCCTAAGTTATTTTATATTTTGAAGAAGATGCTACATGCAGCCCCTTAATAAATTAGACATGTTGTTAGTGAATACTTCTCTGTTGCTAACCATTTCTCACTACGTTTATGTACTGAGCTACACTACAATAGATCGATGGTATACCGAGGTTTTTACCGAGGAAAATGAATGCGGCTTTATTTGCTGCAACGCCGGTGTAAAGGTCGGTTTCCGCGTCGGTACCAAAGAGTCGGTATAGGCGTCAGTTTAGACGTCGGTAAAAGTGTCGATATATACGTCGGTATAAACGTCAGTATATGTGTCGGTAACTGGTTTCTGCTGCATCGCCTCTTGGGTGTACCGACGGTTATTCTAATGACACTACTAGGAGTACCGTCTCTTATACCGACGACCATACCTGCAAAATTTTTTTTGGGCAGAATGTTTTGTCTTTTGCTACAGCAACATTACCATGATGTTGCTGAACAAAAGACAATACACTCTGCCCAAAAAAAACCAAGTACATGTGATGTGTACTCTAATGACAACCGAAATATGATTTCATGAAACAGAGTATTATTGTACACAAAAGAGATCGATAATCAGAATGAACAATGAACCATGTACAAAAGAAGTTTTATATTTCAATAATGAAGCATGTACAAGAGTGTGGTAAACCACTGTCATATATGATGCTTTTACAAAATGTGGCAAAGCAATGTATTGCCATATGGAAATCAAATACAAAATATTGGTCTTCCACTGCCATACACATGCAAAGAACGTTCCATATCAATAGTCCTGCAACAAAGAACAATAATGGAATGAGATAAATTCACATGAAAATTACAAACAAGTAAAAACCAAGTTTATAAATTAATTACCTCATCACAAATGCTCACATGAAACTACCGCACCGCGTCCCTCCAAGTCCTGCAATAGTGCAGTCAACCCATGACTATATCCATAAGACTCCTCCGATCGTGTTGGAGGACGACCCATTGCCAGCTCCTGAAACAAATATAAAAAGATTAGAGAAATATATATGAGAAATTTAACACAAATAAATTCTATAAATGAAATGGTACTTAAGAACTCATGACGCATCGTGTCATATCCGCCGCTGCCCAAATATGACGGTCCAATCGTGTCTAGATGTGTGGCTGCGACATTTCGCTGCTGGCGATATCGATCAGGAGTCTGCTGCTGCTCATCACGAATCATGTCCCACTCCTCAGCATCTAACCACACAGGCTTTGGTAAGCCTTCTCTGAATGCATCACGAGCCTCGGATCGTCGATGCGACATGACCTCACGTGCGGTATGCAAAATCCACTCTGAACTGACAATCGACTGTTCATCGGCTGGTCGGAACTCCTGGTAAATCATCTGTGTGATATAATTCTTCCGATCTTTATCCTGTTCACTCCATTTCCGCATGATGGAGTGTCCAAACTGGATGGAGCAAAGCTGTCGTATGCGTGCACGCATTGCTTTGCCAGCCGCATCCATCACCGGAGCTCCATCTTGGATACTATACACCTTGGAGTCATCATGGTCATGAGCACCCCAAGGTGTACGTGGTGTACTGCGTGGTGTACTGCGTGGTGTACTACGTGTACTGCATGGCGTACCTACATCTGAGGTACTCGTCCTAGGAGTAGAAGCGGGCGACACAATGTCCGTCGCACTACCTCCACAACAACCGCCTCCTCTGCCTCCAGACCTACCTGTAGATCCACTCCTAGAACCTCCTGCTCCAGAGCGTGACCTCGATCTACAAGACGGGCCAGACCCTGTATTGCGCTGAGGTGTCGAACGCACATGTCTACTAGTAGATCCAGTAGGAGATGGCTGCAAAGATGGTCGTGGTGGAGTCACAAAGCTAGGAGACATACCTCCTACGGGAGTAGCACCACCCTCAGGAGTGACATCGGCGGGAGTGACACCGGCGGGAGTGAGGCCAGCGGGAGTGAGGCCGGCAGGAGTAAGGCCGCCAGGAGTGAGGCCGGGAGGAGTGCTACCACGAGCGATCCAATACTGTGATGCAACGGCCATATACGCAGGAGGAACCTGAGAGATGAACTCCAAAAACCGCTCCTCTGTCATGGACTGTGGAGTGACTGGAGGACTGTCTCCCATCGTGCTCTGTAATAAAAGAACTCAAATAATTAGCATGCGATAAGAAAAATAATATAGGGAATAAACAAAAAAAAAACCAAAAATTAATATGTACAAGTCTTTTATTCAAAAGTCATCTATTCTAGCATCCTCTTGAAGATCCGATGCACCGAGAATATCTATCTCTAAATTGATGGCTTCTAAATCGCTTGCTATGCTCGTTTCCTCCTGATCATCGTCTATTGCTTCGTCTTCTCGAACAATGACCTCTTCTTCAATGACCTCTTCTTCTAGAACAATGATCTCTTCCTCCTCAACTATCGAATGAATCTCTGAGTCCACTAGAGATGGACTTTCTTCTACATCTGCATTTTCAAAAATTTGTCTACTACGTGGAGCGACTTGTAAAACAAATAGCCACTCTGGGTCTTTTGAATCTGATATAAAAACAACTTGCTCACAGTGTTCGGGAAGTACAAATGTATCCCTTTCATCTGTCCATAATCTTGTGGAGTCGACTTGAAGCAAACCGCTCTTATCCCGTCTCACTGTTGCATTTCTTCCAGAGGTGACTACTTTGAACCATTTCACGTAAAAAACAAAGTAATCAAACTTTGTGAAAGATAGTTTCAAGATTTCTTGAATCACACCACAATAATCTAACTTGTCTTCTAGAGCATTATCATCTCTTGCACTCGCTCTACTTTTTTGCAAAAAATTCACCATCACTCCACTATCAAAAGTAGACCGGTTTTGATCGATTCGTGCGATTCAAAAGTGTCATCCATGAGACCATAGTGCACCGTATTTGATATACTCCCAATCATATCCTTTTGCGAGTTCTTCTTCTTCTTTAGAGATATCTTCACCCGCTGCCTTTGCTTGTGAAACCGCTGCATCTAGCCATTTGCTCGTTGGAAAAGGTGGGAGAGGTCGAAGATTTTCTGGAAGAGGCAAAAATCGAGTGGAACGATTTCTTCGAAACTGAGCTCTTTCCTTTGCGTTAGTTTCCTTGGCAAGTTCATACCTTTCTAACCACTTTTGCATAGGCTCAGAGTTAACTATGCAAAACTTCATTGCCTTCTCTCTGAAAGCTGCATCCATTTTTCTTTGCAATCCTTTACCTTGTGGTTCATTGCCTACGAGACGAACATCTTCATCATCGCTCCATAAGCGAGGCATTTCGGGATCCGATATACGTAGAAACTCAGTAATGAATACAAGAGATTCTTGTACAAGCCATCCCTCTGCCATGCTACCCTCTAGACGTGCCCTCTGTCGAACAAACCCTTTCAATGTCTTCATAAAGCGCTCTAAGAAGAACATCCATCGACTATGGATAGTTCCTACTATTGCAACTTCATTTACTACATGAACCAGTAAATGAAGTTGAATAGTGAGAATACTTGTGGGAAAGTATTTCTCTACCATACAAACAGCCTCGATAGCATTGAGTTTCGCACTCTCTATGCTATCTCTATTTATCTCTTTAGAAGATATCCACCGTACTAAAGAACTAATTTTATAAATGGTTTTTCGTACATCCTCTGAAAGACAATCTTTTAGGGCTACAGGGAGCACAAACTGTAAAAACTTGTGCCAGTCATCAGACTTGAGTCTTGCAAGATCGTCGTTTCATGTGAAAGCAGTCTTTAGACATCTCATGCATCCAGTAGGTGTACGAAAGTCTGAAATTGTTTTCTTCACTTGTTGCTCTTCCATCCTGCGAAGCACCCAAGGAGCTCTTGGTAACGATACTATTCCGTTGGGCTTAGTAATTACCCACAACTCTCGCATACGACCTCGCTCTTCTAGGTCATCCCTTTGTGCTTTGCTTTCTTTCTTTCCGATCAAAGTTTTCCAAAGCATCTCTCCCACATTCTTGAAAATATGCATCAAATGATTGATCACCAATTCACTCCAATAAGGCAGTTCATGAAAATGGACAACCGTTTCATGCCAGCAACTGGATTTTCTGAATCCCACAATTGTTTCCAATCACTAGCTTTCATTTGGTGTTGCGCTTGTCGACCAATTTGTCCTTCACGTAAAACATGCCCATCCGGCAAATATCTATGATGTCCTTCATAGACAGTTTTACGTAGTGCTTTGGAATAGCATGCTTCGAGTCGTGGTCCGCATAAAGGACAAGCATGGTAACCCGAAATCGATAAACCTGAACATTCACCATAACCAGACCAATCATGCATTGTCCACATAAGTATGCCTTGCACTCGCACGTCTCGTCTTCTTATAGATTGAGACATGTCACGCACAATGATCCCATCCCATAAAATGCGCAGTTCTTCTATAAGTGGTGCAAGATATACATCCATGTTTTTTACCTTATACTTACCTGGTACAATAAGAGCTAATAATAAATGACCTTTCTTTGTGGCCAACCATGGTGGGATATTATAATTGACCAAACATACAGGCCATGTGCTCCATGAAGGACTGCGTAATCCAAATGGATTCACTCCATCCATAGCTAGGCCTAGATGTATGGACCGAGGCTCACTAGCAAACTCTTGCTACTTACTATCTATGTGCTTTCAAGCATCAGAGTCAACTGGCACTCACATTACATTATCTGTAGACCTGCTCTTTGTATGCCATGACATTCACTCAGCTATAGATTTGCATCTAAACATGTTCTTAATTCGTGGAATGATAGGAAAGTGGCGAAGAACCTTTGCGGGGATTGCTTCGCCTATAATGTCTTCTCTAAATCTATTTGCTCCACACTTTGGACATACGTGGAGATGCTCATACTCATTCCGAAAGAGAATGCAATCATTCGGACAAGCATGAATTTTCGTATAATCCATTCTAATGGACTGTAAAATTTTTTCCGCATCTCCACGTGTTGGAGGCATGTCATTGCCCTCTGGCAAAATTTGATCTTTAAGAAGCCTGCAATAAGCAATTAAAATGATATTAGTAAATGAAGTTATTGTGATACAACAATGAAAGCCAATTTGTTCTCCACTTACCTGAACAATTCTTTACGTAATCCTAAAACCCTAATTAGGGTAGATTACGTAAGGATTTTTTTTCCTCACGTAATCCTATTTTTTTTCCTTACGTAATCTAGGTCCAGATCTTTAAAATTAGGGTTTTAGGATTACGTAAGGAAAAAAATCCTTACGTAATCTACCCTAATTTTTTTTTTCCTTACGTAATCCTATTTTTTTTCCTTACATAATCTACCCTAATTTTAAAGATCTGGACCTAGATTATGTATATTTCTATACACATGTGTATATACATGTATATATGTATTATATGTGTATGTGTGTGTGTATATATGTTATGTACGTGTTAAAACCCTAAAACCCTAATCCAAATGACCTAGAACTAAAACATGTATATATATGTGTGCATGTGTATATATATGTATATGTATATATATGTGAATATAGATAGGTATATAAGTATGTGTGTTTGTGTATTTATATATTTATTTATATATTCAGATTTTTTCTTTACTTAATTATATTTAATTATATATATTTAATAAAATAATTTAAAACACTAGTTCTTTTTATATTTATTTATGTATATAATTATCTTATTATATATATATATATTTATTTATATATTCAGATTTTTTTTCTTACGTAATCCTATTTTTATATATTTAATTTTATAATTAATTATAAATATTTAATTAAATTATTTAAAACACTAGTTCTTTTTATATTTATTTATGTATATAATTATCTTATTTTATATATATATTTATTTATATATTCAGATTTTTTTTCCTTACGTAATCCTATTTTTATATATTTAATTTTATATATTTAATTATATATATTTAATTAAATTATTTAAAACACTAGTTCTTTTTATATTTATTTATGTATATAATTATCTTATTTTATATATATATTTATTTATATATTCAGATTTTTTTCCTTACGTAATCCTATTTTTATATATTTAATTTTATATATTTAATTATATATATTTAATTAAAACCCTAATCTTAAAATTCTAGATCTGAAATACTAAACCCTAAAATCCTAATCTTAAATATGTAGACCTAAAATATGTATATTTCTGTATACATGTGTATATACATGTATATATGTATTACATGTGCATGTGTATGTGTGCATATATCTTATGTAGGTGTTATAAACCTAAAACCCTAATCTTAAAGATTTAAATCTAAAATATGTATATTTTTGTATGCATGTGTATCTACATGTATGTATGTATTATATGTATATGTGTGTTTGTGTATATATGTAATCTACGTATTAAAATCCTAAAACCCTAATTAGAAAGACTTACTTAAATCTGAAATACTAAACCCTAAAACCCTAATCTTAAATATGTAGACCTAAAATATGTATATTTCTATATACCTGTGTATATACATGTATATATGTATTACATGTGCATGTGTATGTGTGCATATATCTTACGTAGGTGTTATAACCCTAAAACCCTAATATTAAAGATTTAAATCTAAAATATGTATATTTTTGTATGCATGTGTATCTACATGTATGTATGTATTATATGTATATGTGTGCTTGTGTATATATGTTATCTACGTATTTATTTATATATTCAGATTTTGTTTCCTTACGTAATCCTATTTTTATATATTTAATTTTATATTTAATTATAAATATTTAATTAAATTATTTAAAACACTAGTTCTTTTTATATTTATTTATGTATATAATTATTTTATTTTTTATATATATTTATTATATATTCAAATTTTTTTTCCTTATGTAATCCTATTTTTATATATTTAATTTTATATATTTAATTATAAATATTTAATTAAATTATTTAAAGCACTAGTTCTTTTTATATTTATTTATGTATATAATTATCATATTATATATATATATTTATTTATATATTCAGATTTTTTTCCTTACATAATCCTATTTTTATATATTTAATTATATATATTTAATTAAAACCCTAATCTTAAAATTCTAGATCTGAAATACTAAACCCTAAAACCCTAATCTTAAATATGTAGACCTAAAATATGTATATTTATCTATACATGTGTATATACATGTGTATATACATGTATATATGTATTACATGTGCATGTGTATGTGTGCATATATCTTATGTAGGTGTTATAAACCTAAAACCCTAATGTTAAAGATTTAAATCTAAAATATGTATATGTTTGTATGCATGTGTATCTACATGTATGTATGTATTATATGTATATGTGTGTTTTTGTATATATGTAATCTACGTATTAAAATCCTAAAACCCTAATCAGAAAGACTGACTTAAATCTAAAATACTAAACCCTAAAACCCTAATCTTAAATATGTAGACCTAAAATATGTATATTTCTGTATACATGTGTATATACATGTATATATGTATTACATGTGCATGTGTATGTGTGCATATATCTTATGTAGGTGTTATAACCCTAAAACCCTAATCTTAAAGATTTAAATCTAAAATATGTATATTTTTGTATGCATGTGTATCTACATATATGTATGTATTATATGTATATGTGTGTTTGTGTATATATGTTATCTGCGTATTAAAATCCTAAAACCCTAATCAGAAAGACTAAACCCTAAAAACCTAATCTTAAATATGTAGACCTAAAATATGTATATTTCTGTATACATGTGTATATACATGTATATATGTATTACATGTGCATGTGTATGTGTGCATATATCTTATGTAGGTGTTATAACCCTAAAACCCTAATCTTAAAGATTTAAATCTAAAATATGTATCTTTTTGTATGCATGTGTATCTACATGTATGTATGTATTATATGTATATATGTGTTTGTGTATATATGTTATCTACGTATTAAAATCCTAAAACCCTAATCAGAAAGACTTAGACTTAAATCTGAAATACTAAACCCTAAAACCTTAATCTTAAATATCTAGACCTAAAACCCTAAAACCCTAATCTTAAATATTTAACCCTAAAACCCTTATCCTATTTAAAACCCTAAAACTCTAATCTTAAATATTTAACCCTAAAACCCTAATCCTATTTTTATATATTTGATGTAAAACAAAAACTTCAAAATAAAAATAGGATTATATGTGTGTATGTATGCATGTGTGTATATATGTGTGTGTATGTATGCATGTGTACATGTGTGTGTATGTATACATGTGTATACATGTGTGTGTATGTGTATGTGTGTGTGTATGCATGCGTATACATGTGTGTGTATGTATACATGCATGTGTGTATATGTATGTATGCATGTGTATATATGTGTGTATGCATGCATGCTGGTATACGTAAGTATGTATGCATGCATGTGTGTATATGTGTGTATGTATGCATGTGTATGTATGTGTGTATATGTGTGTGTGTGTATGTGTATGTATGCATATGTGTATATATGTGTGTATGTATGTGTGTAAATTTATGTGTGTGTGTGCATGCATATGTGTATATGTGTGTGTATGTAAGCATGCATGTGTGTATAGGTGTGTGTATGTAAGCATGCATGTGTGTATAGGTGTGTGTATGTAAGCATGCATGTGTGTATAGGTGTGTGTATGTAAGCATGCATGTGTGTACATGTATGTGTATGTATGCATGTGTAAATTAATGTGTATCTTCCTTTCTCTTCTCTCTCTTTCTTTTTCTCTCTCTCTCTTTCTCTCTCTCTCTCTAACTCTCTCTCTCTAACTCTCTCTCTCTCTCTCTCTCTCTCTCTCTATCAATAGAGAATAAAAGAATCACTTACAAGTATGTCTCTCTTTGAATCGTTGTCGTCAAAGCGTAATGTAGGTCGTCTCTCGTCCAATTCCAAACAATCGACGCCAACAAACTTTTGCAAAATCAACGAAAAGAGAAATTAGAAACCCTAAAGCATAGAGAAACACAAATGCTAACAGTACGCGCAGCACTTACCAAGATGTGAGAGCTAAGCCGAGAGAGAGTGTGTGTGTGTAGAGAGAGAGATCCGTGTGTGTGTGTGTGTGCACAAGACAATGCAGGTTCGCGCGCGCAAGTTCGACAGTAGACCGCGGTATGTTTAAAAATTCGCCGCCGGTATAGGCGCCGGTATGGCCTTATGGATTGCACGATGAAGTCACCCAAACTATCATAAGCTTTATCAAATTCAGTCACACTAATCTATCAAGCTTTATCCAATTTTCTTCTAAAAGAGTAGTTTTTGGTTTTTTTAAGGGCCCTCCTAGAAATATCTATGATGGCCCTAGAATCGACCTTCCTTTGATAAACCCTTTCTAATCCTCAAAGAACTCTGTCTAAAGGAGATATGGTTTTCTATGACTTTGATAATGACCTTGTATCCAATATAGAACATGGTGACCGGCCTCCAATTTTCGATCTTAGGGCCCTCCCAGATATATCTATGATGGCCCTAGAATCAACTTTCCTTTAGTAAACCGTTTCTAATCCTCATGAACTCATGTCTAAAGGAGATACTTTTCTAGGACTTGGTAATGACCTTGTATCCAATATAGAACATGGTGATCTTGTTCTTGTTGTCTCTTGTGAGTTAGCTAAATTAAATTAACTAAATTAAACTAGCTAAATTAAACCTTCTTTTAGACATCTTGACAAGACAATCAAAACCGAGCATCTCCCTCTAGATTAAAATGAATAGGATCCACAAAGAAATTGAGATACTTGAAAAAAAAAGAACCATTCAATGCATCCAAGGCCTTTCCCTATGGGAAGGACATCGATTGCATCCTTTATCTGGTTACCAGGCAATGAGCTAATGAGTCTAGTAGCAATGTCCTGCATGACCCTATTTGCTATTACTCCCACGAGTCTAGTAGCAATGTCCTGCATGACCCTATTTGCTATTACTCCAAGAGCAATTCATTAAATTCATGTACAATGAAGTCATGGTTCTCTTCTTTATACCCACGAGTCTAGTAGCAATGTCCTGCATGACCCTATTTGCTATTACTCCAAGAGCAATTCATTAAAGTGATGTACAATGAAGTCATGGTTCTCTTCTTTATAAGAGCATTCCAAACCATTTCTGTTGATCATCCTAGGAACAAACTCTTTTGACTTGCTTTTTCTTATTTTCTGCTTTTTCTTATTTTCTTTGACGGTTTATCTACCTTAGAAGAGCTACTCTTCGCACACGAATCTTTAAAGAAGATTTGGAGCTAGTCTCGTGATTTCTTCTTCGTATTTTAGTTTATTCGTGATCTTGAGAAGGCCTTTTGAAAATGCACTTTTAATGTGTTAGCTTTCGTCTCAAGAAGAGCAAGCCTACTATACTTCTTATTACCTCCTCTTCTTTCCTAATTCGTTAGATGTCTTTTCTCGATCCACGCATGACCGAATGACTTAGCTAGTAATAAGTTTATGGTATTAACTAAGTTTTTCCAAAAGAAGTGTTTGCACAAATTGTGTGCGCCTAAGTGCAAAATCTCGAGTCTCTTCGTCCTGCTTCCTGTTCATGGTATTAACTAAGTTTTTCCAGAAGAAGTGTTTGCACAAATTGTGTGCGCCTAAGTGCAAAATCTCGAGTCCCTTCGTCCTGCTTCCTGTTCTAGAAACATTAAGCCCATTTTTAAATCTTCTCGAGACGGAATACATTGAACAACCCTACCATAAAACTAATGCGGGTTGAAAAGAAAACTTATGGCAGTCCATGGATTGACATGCCGCTCCATCGACTCCCTAACGTGCTTGCACCGCACGTGATGATCCATGGACTAAATACGTAGTAAATACTCCCCAATCTTAGTATTGGAGCTAGCTAGGACTTTACTCCAAATGCACGACTAAGCATTCATCATATGCTTTTATCAATCCATCGACATACGAAATATATATCAACGCCCTGTCCATGCATCCACCCTTGAGCCTCCCAGCATACGTCAAAATGATGTCCCTTCATTTCGTTGAGGTGTATCCATGCGCATTTGATGAGTCAATGTACGAATGAATCAATAAATATCGGTGTTACGTTGAAATGTACTTGTGCACTTGAATCTACAATGAGAAATCTTTCAGAAATCTCACGCGGTTCAGGAACGAACAAGGAAATGCTATGCTGTTGCATGCATTGACGATTTATGGTCTAATGTGCTCGGGCTGCACGTGACGATCCATGGACTATTTATTCGCTCCAATTTTATTCTCCTAGTGCTAGATATAATTTCGTTTCGAATTCCCTTGCTACTTGCAAGAATAAATATGCGTTTATCAATGCATCCGGCAACGAACATACATCAATGCCCCCTGTTGACGTATCTACTATCCACCTATAAACCTCCCCCTGCCGACGCATCCACCTATAAACCTCCCAGCATATGTCGAAGAAAATGTCACTTCACCTTAGGGTGCATTAGTCCATCTATGCGTGCAGCTATACACACGGTGGTATAAACGCATCCATATCGATGGGTGTACGTAAGTGTAGCTGTGCACAATTCGATTATCCAGATTCGAGATCCACTCACAAGGGGGAGAAGGCAGGACTGAGCTTGGAATTGCTTGCGCTTGCGTCGCGTAAAGAAGGCAGGAAATGAAAAGCTGGAATGCAAAGTCGAGAGAGAGAGAGAGAGAGAGAGAGAGAGAGAGAGAGAGAGAGAGAGCATGAACCGCATCACTTAAAGTTTAACGAACCCTAAGATCAACAAGATGTGGACGATCCCTAAGATCAACACGATCTGGAGAGACGCTCCCACATAAATGAAAATTTATGAAATCTACAAATACATTAGCTTTTGCCGGAAGACGTTCGTCCTTCTTCAGTGGAAGCGAAGATGGTAGAAGACTACTGGCCTGGGCTTGCATCCTGCTTATAAGTATGTTCCTCATGATGAATTTGTGATGTATATATGCATCTGTTTACATAAATGTTAATGTACACTTTTGACGATACATCATGTATTCTACTTACGATCGATTTACCATCATAAACTTCATCCAATGTCACGCACTCTCTTCATGCATCCTATTCTTGGAGCCTAGCCCTGCATCGAAGGAGGATATAGACCTTTCTTTGCACCAGGAACCTCCATAATCGCCTTGGTGTATGGTTTCCCCTGTGATGTCTTTTGCACATAGAGCAGACGATATACCCAATCGAGAACTTCTGGTGCAAATACCCTGTAGAGAACAAAGGTGTTGTACCATGATGGTACTTGCACATGGCGTTTCCCTTTTAGTGCCCCTAACACCATGGCCTTCGCACAGTCCTCCGCAAACTCCACTGGCCAAGGGCCAACTTGAATCTGTCAAATAAATGTACCACAATATTATGTGAACGTTTTAACTTTAGACTCTGTATTTGAGAAAATGATTTTAAAAGAAAATAACGCCTCTATATCACGTTTCTCTTTGTTTAAATAAATATGCCGCAGTATTATCTAACCATGAAATTTAGATATAATATATTTATATGAATATATTTGAAAGAAAACTGATTTAGAAAGAAAAATAAAACCTTACATCGCGTGTTTCTTCGTCTAAAACAAGTTTGCCTTCGCGGGTCATGAACTTCCCTTTCGTCATTTCACTTTCAACGTACCCAGGTGTGACTGTGATAATGCCAACTGCAGGTTCTACTTCAAGCCGTAATGTCTCATAAAAGTTGAGTATCCCAGCTTTTGCAGCCTACATATTTGGAAAAGAAAACAAAAATACAAATATTAGATCTTCGGCGCATGGATATCTGGATCTGCATGTATCGCTGTAAGAGTTTAAATAATTATCATATGCCATTAATGTGGTGAATTAAACATTCTCAGATGCCGACACTAATGTGGTGACCTTATGGAAGTGTTGAATAGTCGTCCTCTGATTGTATGCATTAAAATACTAAAACGTAAGAGTTCAACTTCTAATATACTAAAAAGTAAGCGTTCAACTTCTAATAATTTTATATCCGATTATTGGATTCTTACGATTATTGGATTCTTATTAAGTAGAAAATATGACTCCGACTTCTGATATTAGACTCAATCTGATACGACTATATTTGAAATGGATCCCAATAATATCCTATTATTGAAAGCTCTAGTGCGTTGATTAACTGTTCAATGATTTTCGCAGGAAATGTGGGAGTTCAACTTCTAATGCTATTTAAAATGGATCCGAATAATATCCTATTATTGAAAGCTGTTCTAGTGCGTTGATTAACTGTTCAATGATTTTCGCATTACTGTGATGCATATCCTATTATAGAAAACTTCCACAGAAAACTAAATCCATTTAGGCTGAATTTTTCAGTTGCTTCCGGTAATGCTATGTTATGTCTTTGCCTAATGTAAGATTCAGAAAACAAACATGCTGTCAAACATTAACTTTACACAAAACTGTAGAACAAGGTTCTGAGCGGATCCTAGTATTATTGTTTTCCTTACGTCTCGTTAATACTCGATAGTGTTTATGGCGTTTACGTCTATGCAATGTTCAGCAATTCTACTTCTGATCACTTTGATAAGAATTATATATTTAACTATATAAATATATATACAGAAAGGCAGTATGATCCTTCTGATGCGTGGAATGTAACATACATTGTAGATACTCATCCTTGGGATTGGCAACCAGGCTGCAACGGAAGCGTTGACCACGATTTTGCCACGTGTTTTACGGAGGTGCGGCAACGCATATAGCGTCGGATACACATTGCCCCAGAATGTTATGTCCTAAAGAAATTCCCGTTAGCAAAGGCCAAAATGAGTAAGAACTTAAATCATATGTTACATATAACTGTGTGTGCACACAATCTTACTTATAAGCTGAAAATTAATGGTCCAATCTTACCATGACGGGATGTAAGGAAGACAGATCAGCATCTTCGAATAGAAAGCTGTGCGCTACACCCGCATTATTTACCAGATGATCCACTGAGACAAGGAAAGCAATGCAAAAATTGAGTAAATTCTCGGAGTGAAATTTTGAAAAAAATTATGTGACTTGTCATAATCGTAATGGAAGCAAAATAACGAGAAATAGTTCAATAAGTACAGCTTGCAATAGATCAAGAAATTCCGCAAGATTCATTCAGAACATCAACACAACAAAGATAACTTACAGCGCCCAAACACCTTTATTGTCTCATCAATAAAATTCTTGCAATCCCCTTCCTTTGAAACATCTCCAGTCATCACGTGCGTATGCACGGATCCAAGTTTAATTGCTCTGTCAGCAACAGCCCTCAGCCTTTCTTCTCTCCGTGCAACTAGTGCTAAGGCGGCTCCTCTTCTAGCATACTGATATGCTACTTGCTGCAAGTTATACGAATAAGCAAAGACACTTATTAATTAACATTTTACTCAAAGAAATGCTTCGGAGACGGCCGCTCGAACTATTTGTCTTGTAGTGCACCGAAACATAAAATTAATCGTTACATAGTAACTTGACGTCAGATGTTAGCTAAGGAACTCATTATCATCCATTCAAATTTACTCTTTTTTTTTCCGAATACATTCGCATATCGAATAAAGCTTTTGGTTTAATGCTTCTCGAATTCCAGCTGAAACAAGAGATTTGAAACGTCAATCTCCTTAAAGATTAAGATTTTATAAATACGTATCTGTTGGAGATAAATGCTGAAACAAGAGATTTGAAACGTCAATCTCCTTAAAGATCAAAATTTTATCTGATTCCAACTTAGGACCACAGTATCAGCTCGCATATCAGAAAACATAAAACGTTGACCTTTACATGATGAAATTTTTAGATTCCAACCTACACTGGGGACAGTTTCACAGTTCCATGCATACATAAACAATGGTCTTCACATCAAGCTTAACGACTTGACCAAGGGACACAATTTCAGAAAGCTCAAGGTTCACACTTACATCAGCATTAAGATCTAGGAGATATAAGTGAATAAGTAGACAATTGACATCAACCTCAAAATACAATATCAGGTCCGCAAGTGAATTCAAACCAGCGAATAGAATAACAGTAGATGACGATTCAGCACCAGCCGAATTCCAGAATCTTTTTTCATACTTCAATGTTAATTTGAAGAAAATCAAGTCCCAATAATCTTACGTTACCTCTCCAATGCCGGAAGAAGCTCCAGTAATCAGTACAACCTTGCCTTTTATGTTCTCCTTGAAGAGAAGTGTGAGAACACCACGGGTGAAACGCAAAATATAAACGGTGGGGAGGGACAAAAGTAGCGCGAAAAGACCAGTTGGAAGCACTGTGCAATCGAGGAAGATCTGGAAAAGGTCCATCGTCTGTCAGAATCCGCCTAGCAGAGGCTCGCCGCGCGCGGTAAATTTGGGGATTAAGTGCTGAGTGAATATCTTAATCCGAGCGTTTTGTAAAGAAACAAGGCGTACTTAAGCGAGCTGAAGGTCGTCCAAAGCTTGGACAATTTTTCTGAATTAGATAACAAACCGTTCGACGTGGTTCACATGCATAAACATTCCCACAACTGCGTGCCTTCCAGACTCTGTGTTTCCTCCCATATTAGCAACTAGACCTTAGATCGTTGGCATTTAATTAAATGGCATTGCTCTTCGTAACGATCAAAATGAATAAAAGAAAACATAAACATTCATGGCAAGTGATAATAAAATACATCTATTTTCGTAGTCAATACAACCAAAGGTATTTAAAAAGTGATCATAAGAAATCAGTTTTCTTTCATAAGCCTGAAAATTCATAAAAATATAATTTTTTTTCTTTAGGATAATATACATTCGTCGAATTTTATAATTTTCTTACCTGCCTAAAGATTGCTGCACCTTTTTTATTTGAGGACTTCCAAAGTACTTCTCCTCTAGTGGCATTTTAGGGTAACTTCAGTAGTTCTATGGCCACTCCAAGCAAAGCTTCTTGCGACAAAATAGTATGAAGCATTTTCTAAACATTGGGAATATCTATCTAAGAGAAGAAAGGGCATCTTTTACACCATGGAGAGGTCGAGTGGACAAACTTTAAACTCTTTGATAGTACTAACTGCCTTGTTAGGAATAGACCATTAAAAAGTAGCTCTCTATTCTTAACTATCAATACTTTCGATGTCACTAGTCACAACTCAAGTTCCTACACAATCTTTATGTATTCTCTGTGGAGACGTCAATATATAATTGTATAAAAATTTCATTTATAAGACATTTTGTCTCTTCTTTTATATGCAACCGTCCCTATCTAGAGGGTTCTCAAAATTTGAAATCCCATGTTCTCTCTTCTCCCTTTTTCCTCTTTCACGTCCGAGAAAACTCAATAAACTTAGTCAATGTTTAAAGCAACAACGATATCCTCTAATGAGATCCAACATGTTTTTTTCTTGATTCCAAATATCGAACCATTCTTTTAGCCTTTTCAGGAAAATAACAAGTCGTACATGCATAATATCATTGAAGATTATGGTCTAACACCTTGGCACGGAACCGAATGATTTTTCTTTGTATCATGATCTTCTCTTCTCTATAGCATGACAAAGATGATTTCAAACATGATACTAAGAAAGAAAAGGGAATATGAGTCCATTTATGTATCGTCCATGCAACATCACATTATGTCCTTCATATTCGACTTCATCCAAGTCTCCATGTGCTACCTCATATTTGTGCATCTTGGCACACATATGAGGTATCCAACATGGAGAGTAAGGCTACAAGCACCATCCACCAATTAGGTTGATTTACCTCCCAACAAGAACCTCTATATGTAGGTTGAGAAATGAGTAGGGGAACTCAATTATCGTGAATGGCTTGAAGTAGGTTCTACCTATGCTATCTGAGTTTCCTCTTTCTCCCAAGTCCATGGGTGGTATATCTACCATGTATTCTATTCTACTGGGGTTAACTCAATTCAAGTAAATTCGGTTCTATAAGCTTTCCAACAAAATACACTTCCATGCTCCCCATGAGGGCCAACTTCAAACCCCATCTTTGAAACCCTTTAAATTTAACAACTAGGCTAAGTTTTACATGAACGACTATCATGAAACAAATGTATTCCTCTGAGATTTATGAGATCAATACAAAATTTTTACACACATTTAGATGATAATTGGGCATTTACCCCTCCATCTAACCCATTCATATATTAGCAAAATAGATCTCCTTGAGCCATTGTTTCTTATCTACCCCTTTCACATAGATTTTGTTATTATAGGAAGGCTTCTTAGCCCATCTTTAACCGCTAATTTGATAACATTACTTTATAACATTTAGTTCCTCGTAAGCTTTATTTTCCTCTCAAAATGGCATTCAAAGGCATGTGGAAACCTATCTATAATGGTTGTTCCCATTAGAGCCTATGTAATATCTATATATTCGTTTATATGTGTTGTTTTCTTATACCCTTACCCTTAAGAAAACTCTTGGGAAGGCAAGCTTAAGTCCAAAAACATCTTGAAAACCATCTTCTAACTTCCACTATAAAAACGTAACTTCCAAACTATCAAAACAACGATTGGAAATGATTTCAAAATATCAAATTTAGGAGAGATAAAGTATTTCATTGTTATAGGAGTTTTGTATGCAAAAGAAGGCATCTATTTACTTCAAAGAAAGTACTTGTTGTATGTTCTATATAGGTATGACATGAGTGATTTCAAAAAAATGACACAACAAATTCAAATGCAAAAAAAGAGTGGAAAAGGTGATAAGAATCTTAAAGACTTGATACACAAGTATGGTTGGATCATTAATATATGCAACCATAACAAGCCCTCATCAAAGCTATCGTGTAGGATTACTAGCTCAATTTATGCATGTAGCCACAAGGGAGTACCTTTACGGAGCCAAAAGCGTTGTTAGATATATGAAACGTACCATAAACCATGACTCTAAGTGCATGGAGTGATGTTGATTGGGCTAGATCAATTGGCGATAAAAGGTCTACTTGACATTATGTGTTCATGATATGTACAAAAGCTATATATTGTATGTCACAGAAACAACCAGGAATTGCATTTTCCTATACAGAATCTCAACATAGTCTCCTCCTTACACTCTTCATCTATTATCTTGAAATGATAATACAATTGCACGTCCCTTCTTTTTGCAATGGAGCTACTGTCCTTGAAACTTCCTCTTATTACTCTTCTTTTCACTTTCACCTTTGGTTGACGAACCACCTTTGCATGATGCATTGGTGGAGAATGTAGCATCTCCATTGCTAATTCCTATTTGAGGTTAAGTTGCAAATCCTCTTCCATATATAGAGAATAAAACTCCTCAAAGAGCAAGGTTTGATGTCTCACTTGAGTATTGATTCTTAACCTTCCATTATACTTTGGTGTATAATTTTGGGGACACTTTCAAACTAGCTCCTTTCTAGAATGGTTGAGTTAGGCACTACTTGCCTTGTTGATGTGCAAATTACAATTAAATGTAGTCCACTACAAGGAATATGGGCACATAGCGACAGTTAAGGTGACACAATTTTGTCGCTATAAAATTGCAAAATGCGTCACAATGAGCATCGCGCGCGAACTGTCGATTAAACGACGAGCCAAATGATGTTTTTTTTGACGTATGGCACGACGGGGTGTGTGACGCTTGCATAGAGCGTTGCTAACGCGATGGTTTTAAAAAGCATCGCATAAGCGATGCTAAAAAATGTCGCTTATGCGACACCAATTCCAGTGGTTTTTACGACGCGTTACCATCGCTTACACGATGGTCTGTTGACGAAAAAAATTAAAATGTTGGAGGCTCTTCGATCGGCATTTTCACGCATCTGATCGAAGAGCTCTCCAATGTTCGCAATTGCGTTGCGCTTACGAGCTGAAACAAGTATATGCAGAATTGTTGTTTTGCCTAAGCTCTATCTTATTGTCTCTCTCTATCTTTGTTTCTCTCTTTCTACGTCTTTCTCTTTTTGAATTCTCTCTCTCTCTCTCTCTCTCTCTCTCTCTCTCTCTCTCTCTCTCTCTTCTTTCTCTCGTTATTGCAGGTTATTCAAGAAGCTAACCAAGCAAAAAGTATGGCTAACTATTGTAAGTATAATTTCTATTCTTTTTACATAATTTGAATTGTGTTATTTTCATTAGATAGCATACTCACACTTATTGATATGCACATATACACTTATACATGATGAAGATGCACGTTCACACATATACACATATACACATATACACATGCACATACACACACATATATACACACAAATACATGTGCACATACACTTAGACATACAACACACATACACATGCATATGCACAAACATTTCTACAACCACATAAAAAGACTTACATGCATGCATTATTGCATATATATATATATATATATATATATATATATATATATATATATATATATATATATATATATATATATATATATATATATATATATATATATATATATATATATACACACACACACACACATTAACATATATGTAAATACATGTATATGCACATCCACATGCATGCACATTCACATGCATGCACATGGATGCAAATGGAAATGCATCCACATACACATGCATGTTTCATACATATACACATGCATATACATACATTATACACATATATACATATATATATGCACATACATACACACACATATACACATGCACACACACATGCACATACATACATGTACACATATACATGCACATACACACATATACACATAGAGTTACACATATACACATGCACATACATATACACACACATACACATGCACATGCACATACATACATATACACATATACATGCACATACATATACACACACATACACACACATACACATGCACATGCACATGCAAATACTCACATACACACATATACACTTACACATGCACATGCACATGCACATACATACATATACACACACATACACATGCACATACATACATATACACACACATACATATACACTTACGTACACACATATGAATGAATTATATAATTCAAGTATTAAAACACATGCTTAATATAAACAATAATAACAATCAATAGAACAAAACTCTTCATTACTTAATACCATACACAAAATTCAAAACATAACTGAAATGATATATATACATATATATATATATATATATATATATATATATATATGTGTGTGTGTGTGTGTATGTGTGTAAATACATATAATCCAATGTCATAATCAACTAGAATCCTAATCATCATCATCATGATCATCATCATCAGCAGCATCATGATCATCCTGATCATCCTCATCCTCATCATCATGATCACCGTGTGACGATCAAGATCGTCCCTCCTGTGTCTGTCTCTCCACCTCATCCATATCTTCCTCTCCATAATACTCTTGTATTACATATAACAAACATAAATAAGTAAAACAATTAAACCATTCATAAAAATAAAATAATTATATAAAATTGAATAATAGGCATCCAGATGATCTCGCATATACTCGCTCAAACGCCGATATCCAAAATGTGTAGCATACTCGATCTCATGTTTTGTAGGATATCGGCCATAATCCTTTCGCTGCATTGAAACAAATAAAAAAGATTAGTTGCTTGCATTTTAACTAAAATAAAAAATATACTCACAATAACACATATACTAACAAATGTGGCTACAAAACCATGATGGCCCATTTGGCCTAGGTGCAATGTGTGGCCCGACTCCACTCTCTTCTTTGCAACAGCCTATTTATTTAAGAAAAAAGAAATACATAAACTAAATGGAAAAAATTTCTAAAATATATGAAATATAAAAACTATTAATTTGTATACCTTCTGCTGAGGAAATGACTCCTGAAGACATCGCTGGCTATGAAAAAACTACCACATCTCAGGTGGTATGTTAGGTTGCCTCTTATTTTTTTCCACCATACAATATCTCTTGGTAATTTAATCTCAAACAGAAAAAAAAATCAGAATACATACACATATATACACACACATACACATACACATACCCACATACACATATACATGCAAACATATACGCATACATATATGCATACATATACACATATACATACATATAACATAAACACACATATACATATCCACATATATACGTACACACACATGTATGCATATACACTCATTCATACAAAATACATTCATTTATCCCACAATAATGTATATTTGTGTATATGTGAATATGTGTGTATGTGTAAATGTGTATATGTGAATATATGTGTATGTGTAAATATGTATATGTGAATTTTTTGTGTATGTAAATAATGAGAGTATTAATATCAAATACCATTATTTGTAGATTTTGATCAATCGGATGGAACTCCACCACCATCTCCTCATCGTGCAATGACTATATACTACAAGTATATCAAAACTTTAATTTTAAATATATTTGATGGATACGTAACTTATATATTTTTTTGTTTCTTATTATAATTAGATTCTGATCAATCAGAGAGTACTCCACCACCTCCTACCCATGCAACGACTTCACATGTGTCCTCCAATAGGAATTATGATGAATTTTACTATCAAGAGCATATGATATGTTGGTGTAACCCTTGTTATGGCACGTATCGAAGACCACGATTGGAATGTATTGAACATGAGGCAGAGTATGGTAATTTTGATCGTGCACCATCACCTAGTCAACGTGATAATGCTTGGGTATGTATTTTTTATATAAATTAATATCATTATTTTATTTAAAAACCATATACAAAATCAAATTACTGTTGATATACCTGAATACGTGCTCGATGATGATGATGATGATACTTTTTCTCATAATGTTAATATACCTCGTACACATCATGGACTTGTTGTTCATCAATTACAAGCAGAGGTTTCTAGAAATCCTCTACCTCTTGGTTTAGAGACTGAAATGGCTGGAGATTATCCATTGCCAGCTCGTGATCGTTCTCTAGTACAAACATATGATAGAAGAAGATATGGAGGATGGAATAGAGGACCACTTCCTTTAGATGGAGAGGTTTTCAACTTTTGGGGTAATCACTATATGATTGCTCCATCGACTATTACTAATGCTAGTCATTGTCTCTTTATTGTAGAGGATTTGTATGTGCCTCCGAACTCGGAAGTCACTCTTATGTCATTTTTTGGTCCTATATATGGATGGGGAGATTGGCATTGACTTTCACGTTATGTTCAAAGCATGAGTACTTATGGAATATGCTTGAACACAGCATCCCTTACTAGTAGAAGGAATTTACATGCAAAAAATGAAAGATTATATATTGATGGAAGACCTTCACACATGGAAATATAGCAGGTTTAATAAATAGTAGTCGAGGGTTACATAATAGTTCAAGGACTAATTGCACATTTGAGGAGCATGAAAATAGTCATGAATCACCATGAGTAGAGATGTATCAAGATACATAGTTGTCAATGCTATTACTACATTACATGCAGGTGATGAACTATTAGTGAATTATGGATGGCGTAGACCTCCAAGAGCACCTTTTAGCTACAGAGAATAAAAATTTTCTATCCATATTTAATAACTTATATATTCAATTTTATGTTTAAAGTTTACTTTTTATTCATTTATGGAATACTAATGAATTTTATTTATATGTGTAGATTCCAACATATGATGTTGATGATATTCCTCCACACCAGTCACAATTGCTAGTAAGACCTCATTTATCAGAAGCTTCTATGAGGAGGCTACGCAAAAGTGATCCTGTGGAATATGCAAGGTTGAAAGATCTATATTCAAGGATGTCGGAGGAATAGATGCAATGTGTACATATACTTCAATCATATGGCTAAAAGGTTGAATTAGAGTTTTTAAATTAGGGGTTTTAAAACCCTAATATCAAAATTAGTGTTTTCAAATTAGGATTTTTGAAATAGGATTTATTTATTTATTTATTTATTTGTGCGTATGCATGTGTTGTGTATGTATGTTCTATCTATATGTGTGTATGCATGTGTTGTGTGTGTGTATATGCATTTGTATATGTATATATGCATGTAAATATGATTATATGAGTCTATGTGTGTGTACATGTGATTATGCATGTGTATGTGTATGTGAGTATGTGTATGTGTATGTGAGTATGTGTATGTGTATGTGTCTATGTGTATTCATTATATGTGTGTAACTGCATGCATGTGTATGTGTGTGTAAAAATGTGCATGTATGTGTGTGTATGTATAAATTTGCATGTATGTATATATGTGTGTAAATGTGCATGTATGATGTATATGTGTGTGTATGCATGTATTTGTACCTCTAGTCTCAATCTTTTCTCTCTCTGTCTCTCTCATATACATACATACATACATAAACACACATACTCATATCCACATATATATACATAAAAGCAATGTGTACCGTGCATTATTGCGACGATGAGCCATAAGTGTCCGCATGTCTTTTAGATACCACTTATGCGACCATCCTGTCCCAAACTCTGTCTCAAGTGAACTAAGTACGTATTTTTTATCCCTCTCATCATGCTCACTACAAAAATAAAAAAAAATCATTTAAATAAAACATAAGATATTTATTTCAATTTATATGTAAAATTTATACTTACTTCCATGGTAAGTGGACAAGGTGCAGGTAAGAGTCGCATAATGCCCGCATTCTTCTCTTGAACTCCAATCCATTCCCTATGTACACAATGTTCCCCTCTGGCTCTATATCACACTCTAGCCCTAAGGTGCCTATGCATGTCCTCATAGGCAACTCTGCTCTGCTATCATGATCTCGAGGTGGTATAGGTGTCCTGAAAATAGATAGATAAAAATAAAAAAAAATATGTGTTATAATATCATTAAAAAAGTTTATGAAAAAAAACATACCTATGAGCAGATAGATATCTTCCTGCATGAGCCGCAGAAGAGCCCGCGTCTGATCGCTGGGTGAGCATTTGTATCATATAATCCAGCTCATCATCAGGCATCTCTGAGTACTCATGCATAATTACCCCTAGAGTATTAGATGGAACTTTTGCTTTCATAAGACTTTTTATGAGAGTGAGTTTCGCCTTTCTCTCTCTACTAGGATCCATAATACCTAACATATAAAACAAAGTGGGTTAGAAATCAATATATATACGTGTACATATGTATGTGTGTATATGTGTATGGTGTATATGTGAGTGTGTGTATGCATGTAAACATGTATGTATGCATATGCATGTGCATTATGTATGCAAATGTATGCATGTGTGTGTATGTGTGTGTGTATGCATGTAAGTATGTATGTATGCATATGCATTATGTATGCATATGTATGCATGGATGTGTATGTGTGTGTGTATGTGTCTCTATGTGTGTGTATGCATATATATGTGTGTATGTCTCTATGTGTCTGTCTATGCATATATATGTGTGTATGTGTCCATGTGTGTGTATGTGTGTGTGTGTCTATGTGTGTTTGTGTATATATATATATGTATCTGTATATATGTGTCTATGCATTTGTATGCATATGTATGCATGTGTGTGTATGTGTGTGTATATGTTTGTATGTCTATGTATGCATGTAAGTATGTATGTATGCATATGTGTGTGCGTATATGTGTGTATGTCTGTGTATGCTTGTAAGTATGTATGTATGCATAAGCATATGCATTATGTATGCATATGTATGCATATGTATGCATGTATGTGTATGTGTGTGTATGTCTCTTTACGTGTGTGTGTATGTGTGTGTGTGTCTTGCTCTACATGTGTGTGTGTGTGTCTATGTGTGTATATGGATCTGTGTGTATGTGTGTATGCATGTAAGCATGTATGTATGCATATGCGTGTGTACATGTGTGTGTATGTGTGTCTGTGTCTATGTGTGTATGTGTGTGTATGCATGTGTATGTGTGTGTAAATCTATGTGTATATGTGTGTGTATGTGTCTATGTGTATGTATGTGTCTATGTGTGTGTATGTGTATGCATGTGCATTATGTATGCATATGTGTGTCTATGTGTGTGTGTGTATATATGTGTGTATGTGTATGCATGTATCTATGCATATGCATGTGCATTATGTATGCATATGTCTGTGTGTATGCATGTAATGTTGGTGCAGGGCAATCAACAATTGAAGTTTTGATGAAGGTTTAAGCTCAAGGACTGAAGAAAAGATCCAGATATGAAGCATGAAGAAAGTACATGATTCAGAAATTGAAGATGTGTATACATATGTACATTAATTTAGAGTTAGTTCACTTATACTTTTGTATGGTCATGAGCTTGTAAATATTTGCCTATATATACAAGGAAAAAATGTGGGGGAAAATATGAGAGAGTGTGTGAGAACAAGAATTGAAGAGAATTAGAAGTCATTAGACACTTGTGAAGTGTGTAGAATAGCTCTCTCATCCAGATGTAAAGTTTTTCAGTAACGAAGAAAAGTTGCGCCCAATTTTTCCTGTGTGTTCTACTTCTGTGCTTGATCATTTCAAGAATCCTTTTGTAGATGTCTAATTCCATAGTTAATGAATCTATGGTTAAAGTTTGAGAGCCTAATTGTAAACAGGCTGTGAGAATTATGAGTAGGAACATTCATACGTGAAGAAGTGTTGAGTGTTTTCTGAAACAGGCGCAATCTCGATGGTCAAAGAATTGATCATTTCTCACTGCACAGTGTAAAGTTTTGCACAAAGGAGGAGTCAAAATCTAAGTTGTAAGGTAAGCCATCTATGGCTAAAAGCATTTGCATAAATGGGTTTTATTTGAGAGAACCACGCTTTAGAAGTTGCAGGTGTCAAAGTCGACTGTAAAGAACTACAATTTTAGACATAGGTGACTTGTTAAGATCATTTCTCAAGATCTACTCAGTCTTTTGGAATGATTTAACTTGGAGGAGGTGCAAAAACTATAGCCGACACCTTGTGCAAAGCTTTATAAAAAACTTTACACATTTGATAAGTCAATGAGTGAATTATGTGCAACAGACTTTCTGTGTAGTCACCTTCTTCACAGTTTGTTCAAGATTTTGGAAATTGAGTATTGGTCCTCCAAAATGGTGAAGGTTTTAAAATATTCTTGATATAGAGGTGCTCTAACTTCAAGAGTAGCTTGTTCTTTTGGAGATTAACACTCTCCATCAGTGGTATCAGAGTAGGAAGCATCAAAATTAAAGAAAGGAGGATCCTGACTGCTGCTGTCATAAAGAATTCAACATTTGAAGATTCAAAAGGTGAAAGCTTGAGAGCAAAGCTTGAGAAGGAGGCCAGAAGATATCAAGGAAGACAAAAGGAGTATCATTGGAAGCAAAGGTAACCTTATTCCTCATAAAGCTTGAAGGATTTAATACACAGGTGAAGAAAGGATGGGAGATTCTCTTCAAATAGAGAAGTTGGATAGAGAGAACTATCCAGCACGGTCAATGAGGATGGAAGCTCATCTTATGAGCAAAGACTTGATAGGTTATATTATAGGTGAAGAAGAAAAGCCTCAGTTCAGAGATCCTAGTGTTCCAACTAGGGAGGAATTATCAGATTTAAAGACTTGGATGAAGAGAGATGCTCAAGCCAGGAGCATTATCTATATGGCAGTTAATGACTACTTGCTACCTCACATTAGAGGTCTTGAAAGTGCAAGTGATATATGGAATGCTTTGGAGGAGCATTTCAAAACACCACAAAGTCAAGGAAGGCATCCTTGTGGGCAGAATTTACCACATTCAAGAAGAAGTCCTCTCAATCCATCTCAGATTATGTAACAAGAATGAAGGACATTGCAGATGCTTTAGGAGCAGTTGATGAAGATATTGAGGAGGATAAATTGGTAAGGCAAATCCTTACAGGTTTGAGAGGTGATGACAAATGGAAGCCATTCATTTTGTCTACTGAATTATCACTAGATCATTTTACGCCTTACTTAAATCAGTTGTTAGGACACATGCTAACCTTTGAGCAGGATGTCAAAGGTGATGATGATAAAAGTGTAGGTCAAGCAATGTAATCAAAGGATAAGAAGAAGAATAGCAAAGTGAAGCAACAATCAAATGAAGATGAAGGTACAACTAGCCAAGCTAACTTCCTAAGAGGAAGAGGAGGTGGCAAAGGTAGAGGAAGCGGCAGAAGTAATAAAGATGGAGTCAAAGCTTGCTGGATTTGTGGTAAGACAAATCATTTAGCTAATGATTGTTGGCATAATACTCAGAATAATGGTGGATATAGTCAGAACTTTAATTCAAGAGGAAGAGGTGGCAAAAATCAAAGAGGTAATTTCAGAGGTAGAGGTAGTAGAGGTTACTTTGGAAGAAATGGAGGTAGAGGATTCCAAAGTCAGCAACACAACAATAGCTACTACAATTATGCTTCAGATCAGAAGGAGGATTCAACATTGATAATGAATGCGACTTGTGAAAGGCAAAGTGAAGACCAAAGAGTCTTCTACATTGACTCAGGGTGTAGCAATCACCTGAGTGGTAACATAGCTTTGATGGCTGATTTGGAGAGTAAGGTAACTAATCATGTAGTTCAAACAGGTCACAATACAAAGCATAATGTGAAGTCAATTGGATCAGTGAAGGCCAAGGATGGAAGTACTCTCTTGAGTAAGGTTTTATATGTTCCTACAATTCCAAAGAATCTGATAAGTGTAGGACAAATTGTTGAAAAAGGTTATGAAGTTAGGTTCACTAATGAAGGAGTTTTTGTGGAAGACCCTAGCAATGGGTATAAACAAATTGTTTCGGGGAAGAAAGAAGGTAGACTATTCACATTGAAGATTCAAGGTAACATTGGCCATGCCTTGTACACTTATGGAGGACATAAGATCTCAGAGTTAGATCTTTGGCACAAAAGGCTTGGACATTTCAATGAAAGAGGTATTAAAGATATGGTTAATAATGGCTCAGTGCTTGGATTACCTAATGTTGTAGGTCAACATATGACATACAAATGTGAGGCATGTCAATTAGGTAAGGCTCATAAGCAATCTTATTCCAAGCATGGTTTTATGTATTTAGAAAAGCTTGAGTTGGTACACATAGATGTGTGAGGACCATCAAAGGATTTCAGTATCAATGGTTCAAGGTATTATGTGATTTATGTTGATGATGCTACCAGATGGATCACTATCTATGTGATCAAAGACAAGTCAGAGGTATTCAATACATTCAAACATTATCATGTGTATGTAGAGAGAATTACATGTCAAAAGTTGAAGAGACTAAGGTTAGATGGAGGGGGAGAGTATTTCTCTAATGAGTTCAGTGATTACTTGTGGAATGCAGGTATAAAAAGGGAACTTACTTGCAGGTACTCTCCTCAACAAAATGGTGTAGCAGAAAGGAGGAATAGAACTCTTGTTGAGTTTGCAAGATCCATGATGAAGGAGAAAAATTGCCCAAAAAACTTGTGGGCTGAGGCTTTAAATACAGCTACATATTTGGTCAATAGGGTACCATGTAAAGCTTTGAAGGGTATGACACCATATGAGGCATGGTGGGGTAACAGACCTACTCTAGACCATTGCAAAGTATTTGGATGTTTGGCATATGCATATGTGCCATCTCAATTGAGGCATAAATTGGAACCTAAAGCTGAAAAATATGTGTTCATTGAATATGATGATAAGAAGATGGGATATAGGTTGTGAAGTCCATCCACAAAACAGTTCCTTGTGTCTAAGGATGTTACATTTGATGAGCAAGGTGCTTGGTATGCAGGTACACTTAATGTTCATGCAGATGATGAAGAAATTGTGAATCGAAAGTAAGGTAAATCAAAGGTTCAGATATTTGATGAAGAGGAGAACAATGAAGTACAGGTTGAAGTTGAAGAAGTGCCAATGTTTGATCCAAAATGTGATGAACCACAAACCTCAAGGGGTGGAGAACTCAGAAGGTCATCAAGACACAAATGGCAACCTACAAGGTATAGCTATGACACTTCTTTTTTGGCTACCAAAGATTATGCTTATATGATAAAGGCAGATGGAGACCCTTCTACATATGAAGAGGCAAAAGGTAAGGAAAATTGGGAGAAAGCTATGCAGGAAGAGTATGATGCATTGGTGGAGAATTAGACATGGGATTTGGTTCCTAAACCAAATAGTCAGAAAATCATTGGATGCAAATGGGTCTACAAGACAAAGAGGTTTGCAGATGGAAGTGTGTCTAGGTATAAAGCTAGACTTGTTATGAAAGGGTTTGCTCAGACATATGGTATAGATTAGGATGAGACCTATAGTCATGTGGCAAAGATGACAACCATCAAGACACTCATAGCCATTGCTACATGTAAAGGTTGGAAATTATGTCAACTATATGTGAAGAATGCTTTTCTAAATGGTTACATTTTAGATGATGTTTTCATGGAGCAACCACAAGGATTCAGAGATGAAAGGTATCCAGATCATGTATGTAAGCTCAAGAGAGCTTTGTATGGTTTGAAGCAGGCCCCAAGGGCATGGAATTATAGACTTGTGACGTTCTTGAAGGAACTTGGTTTTCAAGTATCTAAAGCAGATAGTAGCTTGCTTGTTAAAGCAAGTGATGATGGGTTCATTTACATGTGCATATATGTTGATGATATAATTCTTACAGGTACAGATGAGAAAGGCATTCAAAGCCTAAAGAAGCAAATGGAGAAAGAGTTCAAGATTAGTGACTTGGGAGACATGTCATATTTCTTGGGCATGGAGATCTCTTACGCTCAACATGGGGAGTATGTAACTCAAGAAAGGTATTTGAAAAACTTGTTGATCAAGTTTAAAATGAATGATTGCAGGGTAGCACCTACTCCAATGGAGGTGAATCACAAATTGAGTAGATATGGAAGAGAAGAGTTCAAGGACATGAAGCTATATCAAAGTTTGGTTGGTAGTCTCATCTATGCTACATTAACTAGGCCTGATTTGTCATATGCAGTTGGAGTATTATCTCAATTCATGCTTTGTCCTACGAAAGAACATTGGGTTGCAGGACAAAGAGTGTTAAGATTGGGCAGGTAATCCAGATGATAGGAGATCAACTTATGGATACTTGTGTTATGTGGGAGATAAGTTAATTTCATGGCGTTCAAAGAAGCAACACACAGTTGCTTTATCATCCACAGAGGCTGATTACAAAGGTATGATTGAAGCTGCAAAGGAAGTGATATGGCTTAAGACTCTTATGAAGAGTTTTGACATCACTCAGAGTACACCCACTATTCATGGAGATAACATGAGTTCATTGTATTGAGCTGCTAATCCTGTTTTTCATGCCAGGACTAAACATATTGAGATTTAGTATCACTTTCTAAGAGAGAAGGTGATGGATAAGGAGATTGAAGTAATACATAATTCAACAAAAGATCAGATAGTTGATATGCTAACAAAGAGCTTGGATGGACCAAAGCTACAGAGATTCAAAGACATGGCAGGTATAAAGAAGATAGAGAAAACCTCAATTGATGATTGATGGGGAGCTGTTGGTGCACGGCAATCGACAATTGAAGTTTTGATGAAGGTTTAAGCTCAAGGACTGAAGAAAAGATCTAGATATGAAGCATGAAGAAAGTACATGATTCAGAGAATGAAGATGTGTATACATATGTACATTAATTTAGAGTTAGTTCACTTATACTTTTGTATGGTCATGAGCTTGTAAATATTTGCCTATATATACAAGGAAGAAATGTCGGGGAAAATATGAGAGAGTGTGTGAGAACACGAATTGAAGAGAATTAGAAGTCATTAGACATGTGAAGTGTGTAGAATAGCTCTCTCATCTAGATGTAAAGTTTTTCAGTAATGAAGAAAAGTTGCACCCGATTTTTTCTAAGTGTTCTCCTTCTGTGCTTGATCATTTCAAGAATCCTTTTGTATATGTCTAATTCCATAGTTAATGAGCCTATGGTTAAATTTTGAGAGCCTAATTGTAAAGAGGTTGTGATAATTATGAGTAGGAACATTCATATGTGAAGAAGTGTTGAGTGTTTTCTGAAACAGGCGCAATCTCGATGGTCAAAGAATTGATCATTTCTTAGTGCACAGTGTAAAATTTGCACAAATGAGGAGTCAAAATCTAAGTTGGAAGGTAAGCCATCTATTGCTAAAAGCATTTGCATAAACGAGTTCTAGTTTGAGAGGACCAAGCTTTAGAAGTTGCAGGTGTCAAAGTCGACTGTAAAGAACTACGGTTTTAGACATAGGTGACTTTTTAAGATCATTTCTCAAGATCTACTGAGTCTTTTGGAATGATTTGACTTGGAGGAGGTGCACAAACTATAGATAACACCTTGTGCAATGTTTTATAAAAAACTTTACACATTTGATAAGTCAATGAGTGAATTATATGCAATAGACTTTCTATGTAGTCACCTTCTTCACAGTTTGTTCAAGATTTTGGAAATTGAGTATTGATCCTCCAAATTGGTGAAGGTTTTAAGTTATTCTTGATATAGAGGTGCTCTAACTTCAAGAGTAGCTTGTTCTTTTGGAGATTAACACTCTCTATCATGTAAGTATTTATGTATGCATATGTATATGCATTATGTATGCATATGTATGCATGTATGTGTATGTGTGTGTATGTCTCTCTATGTGTGTGTGTATGCATATATGTGTGTGTATGTGTGTATGTGTGTGTGTATGTGTGTGTGTGTCTATGTGTGTATGTGTATGTGTGTATGTGTGTGTATGTGTGTGTATGCATGTAAGCATCTATGTATCCATATGCATGTGCATTATGTATGCATATGCATGTATGTGTGTATGTGCGTATGTTTGTGTATCTATATATATGTGTCTGTATGCATGTGTATGTGTGTAAATATGTGTGGATGTGTGTGTGTGTGTGTAAGTGTGTGTGTCTATGTGTGTGTGTGTATATATTTGTGTGTATGTGTATGTGTGTGTGTGCCTATGTGTGTATTTGTGTGTGTCTATGTGTGTATGTGTGTGTGTGTCTATGTGTGTATGTGTGTGTGTGTCTATGTGTGTATGTGTGTGTGTGTGTCTATGTGTGTATCTACATGTGTATCTATATATATGTGCCGGTGTGCATGTGTATGTGTGTGCGTAAATGTGTATGGATGTGTGTGTGTCAGTGTGTATGTGTCTATAGTGTGTATGTGTTTATGTGTGTGTATGTGTCTATGTGTGTGAATGTGTCTATGTGTGTATGTGTATGCATGTATGTATGCATATGCACGTGCATTATGTATGCATATGTGTGATGCATTATGTATGCATATGTGTGTATGCATTAAGTATGTGTATGTATGCATGTGCATTATGTATGCATGTGCATTATGTATGCATGTGCATTATGTATGCATCTGTGTGTGTATGCATGTAATTATGTATTTATGCATATGCATATGCATTATGTATGCATATGTATGCATGTATGTGTATGTGTGTGTATGTCTCTCTATGTGTGTGTATGCATATATGTGTGTGTATGTGTGTATGTGTGTGTGCATGTGTGTGCGTGTATGTGTGTGTGTATGTGTGTATGCATGTGTATGTGTGTGTATGCATCATTATGTGTGTATGTGTCTATGTGTGTGTGTGTATATATGTGTGTGCATATATGTGTGTGTGTCTATGTGTATGTGTGTGCGTCCATGAGTGTGTATGTGTTTATGTGTGTGTATGTGTCTATGTGTGTGTGTGTCTATGTGTGTATGTTTATGCATGTATGTATGCATATGTGTGTGTATGCATTATGTATGCATATATGTGTGTATGCATTAAGTATGTGTATGTATGCATGTGCATTATGTATGCATATGTGTGTGTATGCATGCAAGTATGTATGTATGCATATGCATATGCATTATGTATGCATATGCATATGCATTATGTATGCATATGCATATGCATTATGTATGCATATGTATGCATGTATGTGTATGTGTGTGTATGTCTCTCTGTGTGTGTATGCATATATGTGTGTGTATGTGTGTGTACATGTGTGTGCGTGTATGTGTGTGTGTATGTGTGTATGCATGTGTATGTGTGTGTATGCATCATTATGTGTCTATGTGTGTATGTGTGTGTGTATATGTGTGTGTGTATGTGTGTGTGTCTTATGCATTATGTATGTGTATGTATGCATGTGCATTAGTATGCATATGTGTGTGTGTATGCATGTAAGTATGTATGTATGCATATGCATATGCATTATGTATGCATATGCATATGCATTATGTATGCATATGTATGCATGTATGTGTATGTGTATGTGTGTGCATGTCTCTCTATGTGTGTGTATGCATATATGTGTGTGTATGTGTGTGTGTGTATGTGTGTGTGTGTATGTGTGTGTATGTGTGTATGCATGTGTATGTGTGTGTATGCATCATAATGTGTATGTGTGTGTATGCATCATAATGTGTATGTGTGTATGTGTGCATGTGTGTGTGTATATGTGTGTGTGTATGTGTGTTTGTCATGTGTATGTGTGTGTGTCTATGAGTGTGTATGTGTTTATGTGTGTGTATGTGTCTGTGTGTGTATGTGTCTATGTCTGTATGTGTATGCATGTATATATGCATATGTGTGTGTATGCATTACGTATGCATTATGTATGCATGTGTGTGTATGCATTATGTATGTGTATGTATGCATCTGCATTATGTATGCATTATGTATGCACATGTGTGTGTATGCATATATGTGTGTGTGCATGTATGTGTGTGTGTATGCATGTATATGTGTGTGTATGCATCATTTTGTCTATGTGTGTGTATATGTGTGTGTATGTGTGTGTGTCTATGTGTATGTGTGAGTGTGTCTATGTGTGTATATGTGTGTGTGTATGCATATGTATGTGTATGTGTGTGTGTGTGCGTGCATACCTGGCTTCAACGATAAATCCTTGCTCTCTGCCACTCTCTCTCTCTCTCTCTCGCTCTCTCTCTCTCTCTCTCACTCGCTCTCTTGCTCTCTTGCGTCCAAATCCCGGCACAAATGTGCCGATAGAAATCAAATTTTTTTTTTAACATTCCAGAGCATCGCTTATGCGACGCTCTGGAACACAAGACATCACTTATGCGATGCTAAAACATCGCAGCCAGTTTGCCAATGTCACAAATAACGTTGCTACTTAGCGACGTTATTTGTGACGCATACTTTTAGCGTCGCACAAGGTAGCATGCGATGCTACCATCGCTTATGTGATGAAGGCTCGTAAAAAAAAAAAAGAAATCCAAAAACAAGACCATCGCTTATGCGACGCTAGCATCGCATAAGCGACGAATCCCATTTTTTTTCAATTCGGGGGTGTCGGTACGCCCCCTATTTCTTCTAGTGGTTCCCTTTGGGTGAATCCAATACAAGAATAATGTGTGCTTATAAATTGTGCAATTACAAAATTTTATGCTAACATGTAGTTTTGTAACTCAACAAAGTGCATTATAGAAGCTTAAAAGGCTTGGAAATCATCCATACACTTCCTCAAAGAAGATCTCGAAAAAAGTCACCAATCTCATATCTACAACTATCAAGAAGTGAATACTGAAAACACATTCTCTACTCAAAACTATCAAATATCCTCTTTTTCTAGTTATCTTTATACTTTTGAAAATTGATCTTACAAGAGAATTACAAGAAACAAAAGATCGTCAAAATGAGAAAACCAAGGAAAGAGAAACATGCATCGAAAAGGAACTAGTTGCGATGCAAACACAGGCTGGAAACAATGTTTGAAATGGATGTTTTGCATGCTCTCCAAAGAAAACTTGGAGATATATTCTCAAATATGAAGTTATATACCTTTAGAAAATTCTCAAAACAGTGTCGATGATTAAAGATCAAAGAAATTGGATACCTTAAACTGATGATGAAAAAATGTCATCATGCATGATTTTTACTTTTTTTAAAACTGCTAATAGAACTCATCATGTGTTCTCACAAGTCTTTAAATCTAGAAAAAAAACATGCATGCATTATCGTTTAAAATATCCCTTCTAATGAATGATACAAATGCTTGTATGTGCATGCTGCATTATGCATCAATTTAATCAGCATGCAACCATAACTACCATGACTTGAATAGAAGGTTAAGTTTATTTTCCATCTCATTTAGTACAAATACAATTAATGATATGCATTATTATATTGCATGAATAGGATACCCAATCTTAAGATCTACTAAACAGAATTCATGCAACTTCAAAGCTAATCAAAGAGACAATTGAAATATTACTTTCCTGAATCACCATAAACGAAGATAGTCGTAATAACATCCTCCTTTGTCCAAGCATGAAGAAAAATATATCTTCTTCGTTGCTTCAACTATCTCTTTACCACTTTCTCGCTCTCTCTGTCTCTTTCTTTGCACTTGTTTCTTCAAGGAAAATATTTTATGAAGTAGAGGGCTTTTGTTACATTACAAAGACGTTTATAGATGCATACGTTTGAGCAAGAGGGAAGAAGGAAAAAATCTTTTTATTGAGCACATCTAATTGATTGAGAGAGATACAAATATGTCAAATGATATATATATAAAGGATATTCAGTCTCTGGCTTGTTGGATAGCTTGGGATCTTCAATGTCAAATACTCAAGGCTTAAATCCCATATTCAACACCTTTGAAAGTAAACACCTGGCTTGTTGGATAGCTTGGGATCTTCAATGTCAAATATTCAACACCTTTGAAAGTAAACACAAATTTTGCCACCCTTGCAGAGTTCTTGATAACACAATCGCATGTACAACATGCTTTAGATGTTCGTGGTGTCAATAGTTCATATGCCAATGGTGATGGGGTATAGAGCTTGTTAGGTTGTCGGATGGCCCTATGTATTATTCATAATATTTTTGTAATTACTTCGATGAAATGCCATACAAATAAAAGGTTGAAGCGATGTAACTTCTATTCGATTAATATAAAAGGGGAGGTGTTCGTGTCGCTTAGTAGTGGAAAAGATGCACGGTAGGTCCTTGCACTACAACATATGAGGGGCATATCGACGTTGTCCATACCGACGGTCATGCCTCGGCGTCGGTATGACCATTGGAAATGCTTCAAAAACCACAGATGCAATACTGACGGTACGACCCTCGGTATAGGCGTCATTAATTTACTGGAAATTACCGACGCTCATACTTTTTGATTGATATAGAATGAGATAGAGAGAGAGAGAGAGAGCTGAAAGAAAGAGAGAGATCTAGAGAAACATAAAGAGAGAGAGAGATAGGGAGATGAAAGAGAGAGATAGAGAGAGAGAGTGAGAGAGAGAGAGATGAAAGAGAGAGATATGAAATAGAAAGAGAATGAGGGAGAGAGATACATACATACATACACACACATATGCATACACATACTCACATACATATTACATACACACACACATATTACATACACACACGCATATTATATACACACTCACATACATATTACATACACACATGCATATTCATACACATACATATTACATACTCACATGCATATGCATACACACATATACATACACACATATACATACATACATGCATATTACATACACACATGCATATACATACACACACACATATGCATACTTATACTCACATACATACATGTACACACACATATACATACATACATGTACACACACACACATGTATACATACACACATGCATATGCATACATACATACACACATATTTGCATGTACACACACATACATACATACACATGCACATATACATACACACTCACATATGTATACACACACATATGTGCATACCCACATGCATATGCAAACATACATACACACACATATGCATGTACACACACATACATACATACACATGCATATTACATACACACACACATATATATACACACTCACATATGTATACACACTCACATATGTATTCACACACATGCATACATGCACATACACATACAAACACCTCACATATACACATACACATATACATGTTTTAGTGTTAGGGTTTTAGGATTATGGTTTTTGACTTTTACACATATACACACAATACATGCACACATAAACACATGCATACACACATCTCTTTCCCTCTCTCTCCCCCTACAAACACATCTCTCTTTCTCTCTCTCTCTCTCTCTCCCTACACACACATCTCTTTCTCTCTTTCTCTCTCTCTCTCTCGCATCTTGGTAAGTGATGTGTGTACTCTTTCACTCTCTCTCTTTCTCTATGTCTTCTCTTTTTTAATTTCTCTTCTCTTTTGTTTTGCAGGAGCTTTTTGGTAGCGATTCTTTATAATTTGGCAAGAGACGATGTCGATTGGGCTTTGACGAGAGCGATCAAAGGAATTACATCAATGTAAGTGATTGTTTTGTTTTTTATTATAAATAGAGATAGACAGAGAGAGAGAAAGAGTGAGAGAGAGAGAGAGATGAAAGAGAGAGAGAGAGGGAGAGAGATGAAAGAGAGAGAGAGAGAGATAAAGAGAGAGATATAGATAGAGAGAAAGAGAGAGATATAGATATATATACACACACATATGCATGTTTTAGAGTTAGGGTTTTAGGATATATACACATATATCTACACATGCATACACACATACACACATACATACATACACACACACACATATATATAAATATATATATATATATATATATATATATATATATATATATATATATATATATATATATATATATATATATATATATATATATATATATATATATATATGTAGAGAGAGAGAGATAGATGCATACACACATATATATACACATGCATACACACATACACACATATACATGTTTCAGGTCTAGGTCTACAGGATTAGGGTTTTAGGGTTTCTACATAGATACACATATGCATACACACACATACACATATATATATTCACATACACATATATATACATAAGAATACACACATACACATGTTTTAGGTCTAGGTCTTTAGGATTAGGGTTTTAGGGTTTTTACACATGCATACAAATATTTACACATATACAAATATACACACATAATACATATACACATACACATTTATATACATAGGCATACATAGATATACATGTGTTCTAGTTTTTGTTTAGAAATATCATGTCAATGTGTCTCATTTCTTTGTACATGGTTCATGATTCATTTCGCTTATGTCTTTTGTATTTGACAATATGTTTTGCTTTATGAAACCATGTTTTTGTTGCCTATCATACATGTCACATGTACTCGGGCTTTTCTTGGGCAGAATGTATTGTCTTTTGGTACACAACAACATGGGAATGTTGCTGTAGTAAGAGACAACACACTCTGCCCAAAAAAAAATTTGCAGATATGGTCATCGGTATAGACGACGGTATAAGTGTGGGTATCCACAGGCACATACCGATGCTTATACCGACTATTTTGCCCAGGAGCATACCATGGCTTATACCGGCGCTTATATGGTCGCTTATACCGATGCTTATATCGACGCTTATATCGATGCTTATACCGATGCTCATATCGACGCTCATACCGATGCTTATACCAGCGCTTTGTTTCCGATGCATACACCGACCCTTACATCGATGTCGGGGAAAATTAGTGTCCGTTCATTTTCCTCGATAGAAGCCTCGGTATACACCTGATATGTTGTAGTGTTGTCGGATTGCTCGTGGCAGAGTGGCCGAACACAACCTGTGTTGATTCATACCATGGACTTAGACTCCGCTTTGGTGTGGTATTATTTAGTGTGAGTTAAGTTCTCTATTCTAATTAAAGTAATCAATCGTATAGTAAGTTTGTTTAGGAAGTTAATGAGTGCCATAATCTTCTGGGTGATAATAATGTTTACTATCTTATGCATATCATCTACTATAAGTAAATTGATGTTGGTGGATGTGCACCCAATCTACTATAAGTAAATTGATGTTGGTAGTATATATATATATATCGTAAACAATTTGTGTTCAAAAGCGTGAAGGTGATAATGTAACCTTGTAATCTGATTTTGGCACTAAGAAGATAATGTTCAGAAAACGTTAACAGTGATGAAGGTTAAGTAAGGTGTGGGGAAAAATGTTAGAGGGCCTTTGTTTCAACAAACCCCTGTCCAACCCAAGAACCCTGTAGGAAATTTCTATTATTACTATCTTAACTTGAAACACTCAAGGTAGGGTGAAGAGAGAATTTAACACTGGCATCGGCCATGGGGCTTGGAATATAAGCCTTGTCAGAAGTATAAGATATACTTTGCAATAAAAACTTTGTAATACATGCCTGTAACTCATTCCAGTGAAAGTTATCCAAAATACTGGAATGATAAACACCCTTGGAAAGTGAACAGTGTGCTCCGGACACCACCACATGGTGATAGTGAAGGCAAATAATCTCAAGGAGGAGGTGTGACACGAACTAGTGGGATTGCACCACAACACTTTCTTATTTCCGGGTTGCAAAGCATACCAGAATTGAGCCGAGTATGATTCACTGAGAATTCGGTAAGTGGCCTTGATACCGAGCTTGACAATACGATACCATCTGGCAGAGGTTCCAAATTCGGATCGGTGTCTGGTGGCAGTGGTTTAGTATTTGCTGGCGCTACCGAGTCATGTGAGCTTTTGGTGGAAGCTAAAGCAATCAGAGGCTTCAGTGAGAGAACTAATCAACTTGTTGGGATTCTTGAGCAAATTACGGATCATAATCCTAAACCAAGAGCTTATATTGAGAAACTTGTGCAAGATGAATTCTTTAACTTGGGGAGTAACCGAAGAGTTTCAGTTGCTAATTATTTGTCAAGAAAATGAGATCCTACACGTTACTTCAAAATTACATTTCTAGAAGGCTTAGTTCTCAATAGTAAACTATCAGAATTAGAAAATAACAGTGAGTTTCTACCTTCAGAGGGGTCATCAGATAGCTGTGTAACAGGAAATAAACACTTTTGAGGCACAAGAGTCTGAAAAATTGGCAGATCATCTCGAAGATATGGAAGATTATCAGAACCAACAACAACAACAACAACAACAACAAAAACAACAACAATAGCAATAGGGCGGTCACTGGAGACTACAGGGGTTACCTATGCAAAGTTTGGGGGTTTCCCTGACAATGATCCAAATGCACACATACAGACTTTTGAGACTAACTAGGCAATGTTAAATAACCCAGCAGACCCAACATATAATGCTATTGTGTTCCAATCAAGTGTAGTGAATAAAGCAGCTCAATGGCTGATAGAGTATGATATTAACCATTTTAGGTTGTATAATGACGTGAAGAATGCCTTCTTATAGCCCTTCACATTAAAGAAAAATGCGATAGAGATCTTTGATTATTTACAGAATAATAGGCAGAAACCACATCAGAGTGTAGATGAATATGCAACCCTGTTCTGCACCCACTTATTGCAGTTGCCACCAGCTCATGTGAATTTGCTAGATTATATCATAACCCAATGGTTCATTAAAGGATTGAGTCCCCAATTGAAATAGGTAATGATTATTCGCTACGCTGTTGAAATGACCCTCGATGCCATAATCACTATGGCACTCCAATTAGAACACAAAGTGGGTGGTTTTACAGAAGACCTAGAATTCAAATGCTGGAAGAAGTAAATGTGATGATCAATTAAAACATGTTGCAAATAATTGTGATCTTAATCATATTTATTGTGCAATCTGTGACACCACTAGCCATGCCACAGAGACTTGTCCATATAATGCCAAGACTCAGAATCGGCTCATAGTGAATGTTGTTTTGCAAGAACAGGCACCAACCAGTGACTAGCTACATTCCACCGCACTAAAGAAACACAACTTATACTAATTATACCAATTATAGAGGCGGACGCACAAGAAACTTTAACCGGACTCAGTGCAATCAGGACCAAACAAGTAGTAGTTCGAGTTTACCTCTGCCATGCTGCCATTTTTGCGGGGAAGAGGGAAACATCCAAAGGCACTGTAAGGATGCACAAGAGTATGATAAACGTAAAAAACTGTGGCAAAACCCAATGGCCAACATGGTTCAAATTTTCGTAGTAGACATGCAGGCAGCAGCAGTTTAGACACGTTCCGGTAAGACGCTCCATCTGGCTGTTGAAATTTTTGAACAAGGTGTAAAGTGTTGGAGAAATAATCACTAATTGGACATATATTTGAAGGTCAAAGCTTTAGGAAAAAAACCACATGCCTATGTGAAGGGACAAATTCACAAGTGTATTATATTTGTAAAGTTAGTTCACTTTAGTTCTAGAAGTTTTTTAAAATCACGAGAATGAGAAAATCTATATAAGTTAGTTTGTATCAACTGACGCGGAGAGAGAGAAGAAGTAGAAGAGAGTGATAGAATGTGAGAAGGAGTTCATTTTGTACGACTGAGTATAGTCGGGCTTCTCTGAGTGAGAAAGCACTTGTAAGCTTCTGAATTTTCCTAGTTATGACAAGGACTAGTTAAAGTTCTGTGTATAAGTCTTCTTCCTCCATCTCCAGTGTTTGTCTTCTGTGTAATGATTTGAAAGGTTGAAGTTTTCCAAGCAAGTCGATGCCTGGCATCGAATGTATGTTGGAAGGTTGAGTTTTATGCGAGAAGTCGATGCCTGGCATCGAATCCTAGCTGATAAGTCCTTATCTTCATATCTGACTTTTATCTACTGATGAAACTTCTTAAAAACATGAAGTTTGTGGAGCAACTCGATGCCTGGCATCGAGTTTTAGCATGAAGTCGATGCTCGGCATCGACTTCCTACATACAAGTGGTCTTCTTCATGTGTGTGTTCAAGAGGCTATTTCTGGTGCAGAAAAAGAGGCTAAAAAAGCTCAAAGTCGATGCCCGGCATCGACTTTGGTTGCAATTCGATGCTAGGCATCGATTTTTTTTTAGACACCCATGATTACTAAAACAAGCAAAATTTCTACTTTTGGAAGTCATACAGGGTCATCTTGTGAGGGCCATAACTTGAGTTCTAGAGATCCGTTTCATGCATATGATAGCTTGTTAGAAAGCTCTACTCTTCTAGTTTTAGCTTGAAAAAGATCTTGGAGAAATAATATTTGAGCTAAGAGAAATTAGCAAAATACTGAAGGTATGTCATTTCAATGACTAGAAAAATCTAAAGAAGCAAAGTTCTTGGTTTCGGCCATCATTTCTCAAAGTTTGGAGTGGCAATGAGTTAATGGTGACCATAGAGGTGTTCTAGTGTCACATTAATTCATTTCTTGTGGTGTTTCATACATCAACAAGTGGTATCAGAGCAGAAAGGTCCTAAAGAGCAGAAGGCGACAAAGGTACGAGAAGTTTTTGGAGAGTTTTCCATTAAAGTTTCAAAGGTGAAGCATTTGAAGACACAATGCATCAAAAGGTTACTTCAAAAGTATTCTCATACACAAAGAACTTCAAAAGGTATTATCCTTTATTCTTTAAGCTCATAGGTTGCAGTAGAAGAGAAGGAATATGGCAGATCATATCTCCATTGACAAACTAGACAGAGATAATTACCCCGCATGGGTAATGAGAATGGAAGCCTTACTTATGAGTAAGGATCTCATGATATATGTTACAGGTGAAGAAGAGAAGCCAGTATTTGAAGATGAAAGCCGACGAAAGAAAGAAGAACTAGATGCTTTAAAGCATTGGCAGAAGAAGGATGCAAGTGCAAAAGCTTACATCTACAATACAATCTCTGATCATTTGCTACCACACATCAGAGGATTGGAATCATCTGAAGATATATGGAATGCATTGGAGTATCATTTCCAAAGCACTACTAAAGCACGGAAAGCAAGTCTATGGTCAGAGTTTACAACATTCAAGAAGAAGCCAAGTCAAAGTATTAGTGACTATGTCACTAAGATGAAGGATCTAGCAGATAGTCTTGGATCCATAGATGAAGATATTGAGGATCACAAGTTGATTGCTCAATTACTTACAGGTTTGAGAGGGGATGAAAGGTGGAAACCTTTTGTCTTATCAACTGAACTTTCATTAAATCATTATGTTCCAGATTTGAATCAATTACTTGGTTTGATGCTCACATATGAGCAAGACTTGAAGGGAGATGGAGATAAAGGACAAAGTTCTGCAATGTACATGAAGAATAAGAAGAAAGGAGATAAAGGTAAAGCAAAGGATGAAGAAGAGTCAACTTTTCAAGTTTATTATGCAAGAGGTAAAGGCACTGGCAGAGGAAGAGCAAGAGGTTTTGGAAGAGGAAGAGGTACTGAGAATAACAATAAGAAGGCTTGCTGGATCTGTGGATTGAGTAATCATTTGGCTCATGACTGTTGGCACAACCAGCAAGGATCAAACCAGAATCAAAACAACAATAGCAGAGGTCGAGGTGGAAGATATCAAAGTAATTTTCAAAGAGGTAGACAAAATCCAAGAGGAGGCTATGGTAGAGGTGGAGGAAGAAGTTGGGGACATAATCAATCTTACAACACCACCTACTACAACTATGCAAATGACACACAATGAAAGTCATACATCATTGATGATGAATTCAATCAACACATCAGATAAAGAAGATCTAAAGGTATTTTACATTGACTCTGGATGTTCTAATCATTTGTCAGGAAACATAGAATTGATGTCAGAATTGGAAAATGGCTTTACGTTTACTGTTAGTATTAGCGTATTAGTCACACAGTTCAAACAGGTGATAATACAAGACATAGTGTACATTCAATTGGAAAAGTGAAATGCAAGAGTGGAGCAGATTTGCTAACCAATGTTTTGTATGTTCCTACAATACCTAAAAACTTGATTAGTGTGGGACAGATAGTTGAAAAAGGTTTTCAAGTCAGGTTTACAAATGAAGGAGTATTTGTTGAAGATCCAGAGAATGGATATAATCAGATTGTCTCTGGTAAGAAAGAAGGTAGACTCTTTACTTTAAGAGTACAAGGGAACATTGGTCAAGGTTTGCTCACACATGGTGAAGGAGTGATTACAGAACTTGATCTCTGGCATAAGAGATTAGGTCATTTCAATGAAAGAGGAATTAAAGCTATGGTTGCTAATCAGTCTGTACTAGGATTACCAAATGTGCAGAGTCAACATATGGTTTATAAATGTGAAGCATGTCAAATGGGTAAAGCACACAGGTTACCATTCCAGAAGAAAGGATTCAAACATGATGGAGTACTTGAGCTCATTCATACAGATGTATGGGGACCAACAAAAGAAGGATCTATCAGTGGCTCAAGGTATTATGTTCTTTTCATTGATGATGCTACAAGATGGATAACTTTGTATGTTTTAAAGGAAAGATCAGAAGTGTTTGGAGCCTTCAAGCATTTTCATGCATATGTAGAGAGATTCACAGGTCAAAAGCTTAAGAGACTGAGGTCTGATGGAGGGGGAGAATACTTCTCCCAAGAGTTCAATGATTATCTTTGGAATGCAGGTATTAAGAGAGAAATAACTTGCAGGTATACACCACAACAAAATGGTGTAGCAGAAAGGAGAAACAGGACTTTGGTTGAGTTTGCTAGAGCTATGCTAGAGGAGAAGAATTGTCCAAATTATCTTTGGGCTGAGGCTGTAAATACAGCTACATATCTTGTGAATAGATTACCATGTGCAGCTCTAAATGGAATGACTCCATATGAAGCTTGCTGGGGTAAGAAACCAACACTAGATCATTGTAGAGTGTTTGGATCAATTGCATATGCTTATGTGCCATCACAGCTTAGGCATAAACTTGAACCAAAGGTAGAAAAATATGTGTTCATTGGTTATGATGAAAAGCAGATGGGTTACAGGTTGTGGAATCCTCTAACCAAACAATTTCTTGTTTCTAGAGATGTTACATTTGATGAATAGAAAAGTTGGTATTTAGATCAAAGTCATACAGCTGAAGAGTTTGAAGAAGAGGTAAGAAGATGTGAGAAAGGAAAATCAATTGTGCAGGTAAATAGAGATGAAGACTATATGCAAGCAAGTACATCCAGAAGTGGATTAACAAGAAGGAATGAAGAAGCTCCTATATTTGATGAAGAGGTGTATCCAGACACATATGAAGAATGTGAACCAAGAAGGTCAAGCAGGACTAGAAGACAACCAGAAAGGTATTTTTATGATACTTCTTACATAACTCAGAAGAACTATGCATATATGGTCAAAGATGATGAAGAACCTCAAAACTATGATGAAGCAAAAGGTAAGAAGCAATGGGAAGATGCAATGAAGGAAGAATTCAATGCACTGGAGGAGAACAAGACATGGGAACTTGTTCCTAAACCAAATGGTAAGAAAGTAATTGGAAATAAATGGGTTTATAAAGTGAAGAAGCTTGCAGATGGAAGTATAGCCAGATACAAAGTTAGACTGGTGGTGAAAGGCTATGCCCAAACCTATGGCATAGATTATGATGAGACATTCAGTCATGTAGCTAAGATGTCAACTATAAGGACAATCATTGCTATTGCAGCTTCAAAAGGATGGACCCTAAGTCAATTGGATATAAAGAATGCATTCTTGAATGGATACATATCAGATGAGGTATACATGGAACAACCTCAAGGGTTTATAGATTCCAGGTATCCAAATTTTGTTTGCACGTTGAGAAGAGCACTCTATGGATTGAAGCAAGCTCCAAGAGCATGGAACTATAGATTTTGGTGAAGTATCTAAATGATCTTGGATATCAAAGTTCAAAAGTAGATCCAAGTCTACTCATCAAAAGAACAGAGGAAGGTATAATCACATGTAGATGACATTATAATCACAGGTACTTCAGATGAAGGAATCAAGGAGGTAAAGAGATTACTTGAAAAAGAATTCAAGATCAGTGATTTAGGAAAGTTGTCATACTTTCTTGGAATGGAAGTCACTTATACAGATCATGGCATATATGTATCACAAGAAAGGTATCTTCTGAATCTATTGAAGAAGTTTGATATGGAAAATTGCAGAGAAACTTCAACTCCACTTGAAGTTAATCACAAGCTCAGTAAATATGATGGTGCAGAATACAAAGATATGAGGAAGTATCAATCTCTTGTGGGTAGTTTGATTTATGCTACACTAACAAGACCTGATCTTAGTTATGCAGTGGGAGTCTTGTCACAATTCATGCATTGTCCAAAGGACCCACATTGGATTGCAAGTCAAAGAGTTCTCAGATATATCAAAGGAACTATAAAGAAAGGATTATATTATCCTTTTACATCAGATTTGAAGTTGAGAGCCTATAGTGACTCAGACTGGGCAGGTAATCAAGATGACAGGAGATCAACACATGGATACATGATTTACATTGGTGATAAGCTTGTAAGTTGGTGTTCAAAGAAACAACATACAATAGCATTATCATCAACTGAAGCTGAGTACAAAGGACTTATGGAAGCAGCTAAGGAGGTCATATGGATGCAGACATTGTTCAAAAGCTTGGGCATTGATCAAGGTATACCTACAATACATGGAGATAATATGAGTTCACTTTATCTTGCAGCAAATCCAGTTTTTCATGCAAGAACAAAACACATAGAGATATAGTATCATTTTCTCAAAGAAAAGGTAATGGAGAAGGAGATTGAAGTGGAGTACATTTCTACTAAAGATCAGTTAGCAGACATAATGACAAAGAGCTTGGATGGTGTGAAAGTAGATTCAAAAGCATGGCAGGAGTAAAAGAAAAGAAGAAGATATGAAGAAACAGAGAATGTCAAATAGTGATTGAGGGGGGGCTGTTGGAGAAACAATCACTAATTGGACATATATTTGAAGGTCAAAGCTTTAGGAAGAAAACCACATGCCTATGTGAAGGGACAAATTCACAAGTGTATTATATTTGTAAAGTTAGTTCACTTTAGTTCTAGAAGTTTTTTAAAATCACGAGAATGATAAAATCTATATAAGTTAGTTTGTATCAACTGACGCGGAGAGAGAGAAGAAGTAGAAGAGAGTGATAGAATGTGAGAAGGAGTTCATTTTGTACGACTGAGTATAGTCGGGCTTCTCTGAGTGAGAAAGCACTTGTAAGCTTCTGAGTTTTCCTAGTTATGACAAGAACTAGTTAGAGTTCTGTGTATAAGTCTTCTTCCTCCATCTCCAGTGTTTGTCTTCTGTGTAATGATTTAAAAGGTTGAAGTTTTCCAAGCAAGTCGATGCCTGGCATCGAATGTATGTTGGAAGGTTGAGTTTTATGCGAGAAGTCGATGCCTGGCATCGAATCCTAGCTGATAAGTCCTTATCTTCATATCTGACTTTTATCTACTGATGAAACTTCTTAAAAACATGAAGTTTGTGGAGCAACTCGATGCCTGGCATCGAGTTTCAGCATAAAGTCGATGCCCGGCATCGACTTCCTACATACAAGTGGTCTTCTTCATGTGTGTGTTCAAGAGGCTATTTCTGGTGCAAAAAAGAAGGCTAAAAAAGCTCAAAGTCGATGCTCGGCATCGACTTTGGTTGCAATTCGATGTTAGGCATCGAATTTTTTTTTTAGACACCCAGGATTACTAAAATAGGCAAAATTTCTACTTTTGGAAGTCATACAGGGTCATCTTGTGAGGGGCATAACTTGAGTTCTAGAGATCTGTTTCATGCATATGATAGCTTGTTGGAAAGCTCTACTCTTCTAGTTTAAGCCTATAAAAGCTCTTGGAGAAATAATATTTGCACTAAGAGAAATTAGCAAAATACTGAAGGTACGTCATTTCAGTGACTAGAAAAATCTGAAGAAGCAAAGTTCTTGGTTTCGGCTATCATTTCTCAAAGTTTGGAGTGGCAATGAGTTAATGGTGACCATAGAGGTGTTCTAGTGTCACATTAATTCATTTCTTGTGGTGTTTCATACATCAACATAAGGGAACAAGAGCATATGTTTGCCAAGGCAACTCAATGGGTTACAAAAGAACCGCCAATCTTTTTTGATCATGTACCAATCACACAACCGAAAGCTGGACCATCAAAATCCACATCGGATTCAGTCGGAGTTCGCTCAACAATTTCAATGGAATCAGCAATGGATTTGAGCAGTTCAAGTGCTGCTTGGGACATTTTGTCTAAGGCTTTGATGACTATCCCTTTGGGATAGTTAACCTTGGTACCAGGAATTCAATAATAATTTGAATAGCTAATTGATTCAAGCTCAACTCATGCACCAAACACAACTACAATTAATCCAAAAATTAATGCTATAGTAGACCATGTTGTTCTCTTAATTACTGTGTGGTTCAAAAATCATAAGATTTCTCAGGTATTAATTGGTGAAGGGTCACGAGTGAATATTGCCATAGCAGCACTTTGTAAGAAGTTGGGATGGAACCATATCGAACCTCTTAACGTTTTTGTGTGAATGGCCGATCAATACCTGAGTTCATCTGATTGGGTTGGTACGAGATATCCCTATTACCCTAGATATCCCTATTACCCTAGAGGGGGCAATATTTAAAATGACCTTTGTAGTGATGGAACTACCCGAATATAGTTTAGACTAAAATGTCACGAGGAAGGAGATAAGGAAGAGAGCTCACACATACACTCTCACAATCAAAGAGAAGCACACACTCAGATTGAGGCAAGGAAGAAGAATCTTCTTCTTCTTCTTCTTCTATTACATAAAAAAAGGAATGTACAAGAATGACCTAAAACAAGAATACAACAAGTGCACTATATAAAGACCATTACATAAGGAAAAAAACTAATGTCCGTGAGTGAGTGAGCTGGCAAGAAACAAATGTCCCATCACTCTCGGTAGATAAATCTAATAAAGCTCAATGAAGTATCCCTGATATATATCGGCGTGACCACTATACATGTCAGAGAAACGAAAAACTGATATGTGTCATCTTGGATCATCACATGTTGACCTTGATATCTCAACACTCCCCCTCAAGTTTAACACCATATCCTATAATCCAAGCATCTCTCGAAACTTCTTCAACTTCTCAGCTCCAAGTGCTTTGGTGAAAATATCAGCAACCTGCTCATCTGTTCTCACATAAACAAGATCAATATCACCTGCTAATACCTTCTCTCTAATGAAGTGATAATGTACCTCAATATGCTTTGTTCTAGCATGGAAAACATGATTCCGTGCTAACTGTATGCTGCTAAGATTATCACAATAAATAGTGATAGGCTTTTGCACTTCCACACCTAAATCTGCAAGTAGCATCTCCAACCATGATGCCACACATGCTTCCATTGTAGCACCTCTATACTCCGCCTCTGTACTCGACAAAGCAACAACGGGTTGCTTCTTGCTGCTCCATGTAATAGCTGCACTCCCAAGTGAGAATAGAAAACCACTAGTAGATCTTCTATCTGGGATGCTACCAACCCAATCTGCATCAGTGTATCCATAAACCTGCAAATCTACACCAGCCTCATAAAACAATGCATAATCCAAAGTAGCACTCACATACATAGAGTGCACCTCAGAGCATCTAAATGTGGCTTCCTGGGAACCTGCATAAACTGACTTTCAAGTCCAACAGTATAGCTTAGATCAAGCCTTGCAATTGTGAGATATATAAGACTTCCCACAATTTTCCTGTACATAGTACCATTTTCCAATGCTTTACATGATGTAGCGTCCAACTTCAAATTCTGATCTAATGGCGTAGAAATTGGCTTGCAATCAGCCATACCATACTTTTGTAGCATATTCAAGTCATATTGCCTTTGCGACATCCATATACCTGTTTCTGTATGTATAAACTCAATGCCCAAGAAATAGCGCAACACACCAAGATCTTTCATGTCAAATTCTTGCATAAGAAGTTGCTTTACCTCTTTGATGCTTCCTTCATTATCACCACCTACAATCAGGTCATCAACATAAATAGCCACAATAGTGATGCCATCATGAGCCTTCCTTGCATATAGTGAGTGATCTGGATCACACATAGAAAACCCAATGCTGGTTAAGTAATCAGCAATCCTTGCATGCCATGCATGAGGGGCTTGCTTTAGCCCGTACAAAGCCTTTTTCAACCTACAAACATATTCAGGATGCTTTGAATCGTCATATCCTTGTGGCTGGTCCATATATACTTCTTCCTGTAACTCACCATGTAGGAAAGCATTCTTCACATCCATCTGATGCAAGGTCCATCCTTTTGCTATAGCTAATGCAACAAGTGTTTTGACAGTAGACATTTTAGCTACAAGGTTGAATGTTTCCTCATAATCAATTCCATATGTTTGTGCATAACCTTTAGCTACCAATCGTGCTTTATACCTGCTTATGCTACCATCAGCATTATGCTTTACCTTGTAAACCCATTTGCAGCCTATGGTTTTCTTTCCTTGCAGCAATGGAACCAGCTTCCATGTATCATTTCCATAAAGTGCAGTCATCTCCTCATCCATAGCTTTTTCCCAATCTATATTAACAATTGCATCTTTCAAACAAGAAGGTTCAGCATCTTGTATTACCTTTGTCATGTAGGCACAATGGTGAGCCATGTAACTATCATATGTCAATCGTTGCACTGAATTACGCATCCTCCCATATCTTCTTGGTCCTGGGTCACTTCTCCTTGTATCATCTGCATGTGCCCTTCTTACTCCTGGAGTCTTCAAAGAGGGCAATCCAAGTTCCTCATCAAGACTCTTTTCTAAACCACTTGAATCTCCATCAACATCTTCAAAACCTGCACATGTTTTACTACCAGCAGAAAGCTTTTCTTTACCTTTCCTGGATGTATTTGATGAATTTGCTGGACTGAAATTTCCACGCAATCTTCCACTCCATGGATTTGAGTTGGAACTATTGCTTGGTGATGCATCCGGTCCACTCAAAACTTGCGATTCTACACTTGATTTTTCAGCATTTCCTTTGTCATTTGGTTCAAGATTCAATCCTTCTTTGGCATCTGCATAGAAGCTTGACATTTCACCAAATACCACATCTCTGCTCACCTTCAACTGTCATGTGAGTGGGTTATAACATTTGTACCCTTTTTGCTCTAGGGAGTATCCAATGAAGACACATTTTTCTGCTTTCGGATCAAGCTTCGTTTTTTTACCTGTAAACTTCTCTTTAGGTGTAACTTGATGTATAGTAGCAATCGGAGTTATGTTCATGATATATACAGTAGTATGCATAGCTTCTGCCCAATAACAATGGGGCATATTCTTTTCACCCATCAAGGCTCTTGCTATTTCTGCAATATGTCTATTTTTGCATTCACCAACACCATTCTGTTGTGGTGTGTACCTGCATGAAAACTGATGCCGAATTCCATGATTTTTTAGAAAACTGCTGAACTCATTTGACATGTATTCACCTCCTCCATCAGATCTTAATGTCTGAATGTACTTCCCTGTCTGCTTTTCCACCATAGCTTTAAAATTCTGGAAGTGAGTGAACACCTCACTCTTCTCTTTCATGAAATATGCCCATACTTTGCGTGTATGGTCATCAATGAAAGTAACATAAAACTTGCAACTGCCCATAGATGTGGTCTTTGTTGGACCCCAAACATCTGTATGTAGTACTTCTAGTACATTCTCACTAACATGCTTGCCATGTGGAAATGATGCTCTTGACTGTTTACCAAATTGATATGTTGCACATACTTTTTTCATTTCTGCAACTTTGAAATTTGGTAGTCCATGGACAATCTCCTTTGACTGCATCAATTTCAGCCTTTGCAAGTTTGCATGTCCAATCCGTTTGTGCCACATCTCTATATCTGCAATAACTCCTACACCTTTTGCAAACATGGCTGCATTCATTTCACGAACCTTTACATTTAAGGTGAACATCCTACCCACTTTATTTCCTTTGGCAACCAATCATCCATCTTTCTTGTACTCTTCTACATATAATCCATCAGCATTGAACCTCACATGTAATCCGTGGTCAACTATTTGTCCAACAGAAACCAGATTCTTTGTTATATTTGGAACATGCAGCACCTCAGCAAGATGTTTTACCTTTCCATCCTCCATAGATAGTGCTATGTTTCCTGTATGCTCAATAGGATGTGATGTGTCATCACCTGTTTCAACATATCCTAGAACTGGCAATTTTTGCAAAGTACTAAACCATTCCGCATGACTGGTCATGTGATTTTGAAGCACTTGAATCAACATACTAGACATTATCATTCGATTTTGAAACACCAACAAACATCGTATTCATCATCTGATGTTGAACCATGAACAGCTTCTCAGAATCATCTGTACTTATGGATGCATAGTTGTTTTGTTGCCTTCTGTTATTTTGATTCTTCATCATGCAATCACATTCAAAGTGTCCATGTTTACCACAATTCGCGCATCCTTTAATATCATTACCTGAATCATTTCTTTGGAAATTTCTATGACCTCTTTGGCTCCCCCTACCTTGAAACTGTCCTCTTCCTCCTGCATGATTCTTTTGTTGACCTTGGTCTTGGTTACTGTTTCCTCTTCCATTTCCAAAACCTCTACCTCTGCCTCTTCCTCTTCCGGAGTAGAGTACCTGCTCAGAACTGGGCTTTCCTTGGGAGTTTCAATCCTCACCAAGATTCTTTTCTTCAATAATCAGCATGGATACCAAATCAGCAAAATTCGAAATGTTTTCCCTAGTTTGTATAGAAGTTCTGAACTGCTTATATGCAGCTGCTAAACCACGATGGCACACTTTCACCTTATCATCATCATCTACATTTAGGCCAATAGATGCAAGTGACTCACATATGGTTTTGATTTTCAGAGTGTAGTCACTTACCGACATGCTCTTTTTCTCCAATGTATGCAGCTCGTTCTTGAGTTGTAATTTTCGTGCCTTTGTATTGGTCTCGTACAATGTGAGCAAACTATTTCAAGCCTCTTTCGGAGTCTTGGCATCCTGTATGTGCCCAATCATGCTATCCTGTATGCTAAGAGATAGCCAGTACATTACCTTTCGTCCTCCTTGATTCCATTCCTCATATGCTCTTAACTGTTCTACAGTCCGATTCCTATCTGGTAACTGCGGAGCATTTTTGTTCTCTCCTTCAATGTACTTCTAGTAGCCTTTACCCATCAAGAAATTCGTCATTCTGAATCTCCAAGCATGGAAGTTGTTCTTGTCCAGCTTATCGCTCATAAGCTAACTCATTCCATTTGTGTTTGCTATTTCAATAGCAATTCACAACACTGCAAAGCACTACAAGCACTACTGCTTGAACACTGTCGCACTATGACGTGACAGTTCGATCTCAAAAAAACACAGTTTTCATGTATCAACAATACACGGAATTGCTTGAAATTCTGGATCTAGGATATATGAGTGTTGCCGAACATGGTGCAAGTTACAATTTCTGAAACTGACTTGGTTTTTCTATGGGCCCCACCTTGTGGGCTTGAAATGGAGGTCGAGATGGCTCCAAAACTTCGATCTGACAAAAACAAGTGACCCTAAGGGGATAACTCCCGAAAATTTTTTGAGGTCTTCTACCTTCACAACGATTTTCGTAGCAAACGGAGGTCGTTCGTGAATCGCGTTTTCTTCATGCCTTGCTACGTACTCTTCACCGTCGCCTTCTCCACGAGCTCTCTACAGCCACGCTGGCTCTGATACCATGTCACGAGGAAGGAGATAAGGAAGAGAGCTCACACACACACTCTCACAATCAAAGAGAAGCACACACTCAAATTGAGGCAAGGAAGAAGAATCTTCTTCTTCTTCTATTACATAAAAAAAGGAATGTACAAGAATGACCTAAAATAAGAATACAACAAGTGCACTATATAAAGACCAGTACATAAGGAAAAAAACTAATGTCCACGAGTGAGTGAGCTGTTCCATCAATCTCGGTAGATAAATCTAATAAAGCTCAATGAAGTATCCCTGACATATATCGGCATGACCACTATACATGTCAGAGAAATGAAAAACTGATATGTGTCATCCTAGATCATCACATGTTGAGCTTGATATCTCAACATACAATCTATTATTTGGTAGATCTTGGTTAAAACAAGTTAAAGTGTTACAAGATTGGTCTTCCCAAGAACTTATTTTTAAATGTAACCGTTGGAAATATGTGGTTCTCCTTAATGATATGACGTCTTGCGATTTGCATGCACAACCTTATGTTTCCGAGCCCATGCATATGCTAGAGGGATTGTTAGATGATGAAGAGGAAGCATTTCTAATCGCTAATCAGGATTTGTTATCTTTGGGAATAATCGATTTGCAATAGGTGTTGGACAATTGGTCTCTAGCAACCTGTACAGTGCAGCCATTTATGGATGTCACTGCCAAGGGAACTGAGAATTTATGCAAAACCTCAGCTCAGTCAAACGTATTATTCTGTCACCGAATGGGAATGTTTAGGATTAGTATACTCTATGAAGAAGTTTAGACACTATTTGCTAAACCAAAAATTCACCTTTCATGTAGACCATGTAGCTTTAGTTTACCTTGAACGACAACAACATTTGGGTGGGTGATTGGATTGCTGGGTATTACTACTCCAGGATTTTGATTATGATGTGGTACACCGACCACGCACAACACATACGATTACCGATTCTTTGTCGAGACTAGATTCCGATAAACTATCAGAGGGAATAGATGACTCATCTCATGTTATCTATGCAACCACTACACCAACTGTAACTGATAGTGCTTTATCGGTGGTCGATTATTACTATGATACACTCGTGATTTTTTTGACTACTGGTTGTCCACTAGGTACGGTGTCTAACACTGTCCGTCGGAAACTCGCAATTTACAGCTGATTTTTTCCGAGCATTGTCAATCAATTATATCATGCGGATCATTTTAGCGTTTTACTCCATTGTATACCTCCTCGCGAAGTACCCTCTATGATACATATGGCACATACTATCCCCTCTGGCGAGCATTTTTTGGCAAATTTAACCCATCAAAAAATTTTGGAGAGTGGCTTAGATAGATAGATAGATAGATAGATAGATAGATAGATAGATAGATAGATAGATAGATAGATAGATAGATAGATAGATAGATAGATAGATAGATAGATAGATAGATAGATAGATAGATAGATAGATAGATAGATAGATAGATAGATAGATAGATAGATAGATAGATAGATAGATAGATAGATAGATAGATAGATAGATAGATATGTTGGTGTAGGGCAATCAACAATTGAAGTTTTGATGAAGGTTTGGAAGTCAAGGACTGAAGAAAAGATCAAGTTATGAAGCTTGAAGGAAGTGTATATTCATAGGATGAAAAAGTGTATACATATGTACATTAATTTAGAGTCACTGTATCTTATACCTTTGTATGGTTATGAGCTTGTAAATATATGCCTATATAAACAAAGAAAATGTCGGGGCAAATATGAGAGATTATGTAAGAACAAGTTTGGAAGAGAATTAGATGTCATTAGACACTCTAGAAGTGAGTAGAATCTATCTCATTACTCATATGTAAATTTTCTCAAAAATAGAAAATATTGCGCCCGATCTTTCTGAGTATTCTCCTTCTGTGTTGAATCTTTTGTGAAATGCTTTTGTACAAGTCTAATTCTATAGTTGATTGACCTCTGTACAAATTTTCAGCCTCTAATTGTGATTAGGCTAGAGAATTGAGTGTAGGAACATTTACATGTGTAAATGGAAACAAGAGAAGTTGCAGGAGGCGCAAAATTTGAAGCTAATGTTTTGGTCAGTTCTCCTTCTACAGTGTAAAGTTTTGAGCAAGCAAGAACTCATTCTTTAAGTCGGAAGGTAAGCTACCTATGGTTAAAAGCATTTGCATAAACGGGTTCTAGATTGAGAGAAACAAGTGTTAGAAGTTACAGGTGTCTGAATCGACTTCTCAGAAGAGCAGTTTTAGACATATGTGAGTTGTTCAGTTCATTTCTCAAGATCTACTGAATCTTTTGAAATGATTTAACTTGGAGAAGGTGCGCAAACTATAGGCAACATATTGTGCAAAGTTTTATCAAAAACTTTACACATTTGATAAGTCAATGAGAGAGATATGTGCAGCAGACTTTCTCTAGAATCACCTTCTTCACAGTTTATCCAAAATAGTTATAATTTTTCATTAATCCTCCAAATTGGTAAATGTTTTGAGTTACTCTTGATATAGAGCTGCTCTAACTTCAAGAGTAGCTTGTTCTTTTGGAGATTAACACTCTCCATCAGTGGTATCAGAGCAGAAAGCATCAAAACTAAAGAAAGGAGGACCCCGGCTGTTGCAGCTATAAATAATTCAACACTTGAAGGTTCAAAAGTGAAAGCTTGAGAAAGGAGATGAGGAGTTATCAAGAAGGCCAAAAGGAACATCATTCAAAGTAAAGGTACATCTATTACTCATAGAGTTTGAAGAATTCAATTTACAGGTGAAGAAAGGATGGGAGATTCTCTTCCGATAGAGAAGTTGGATAGAGAGAACTATCCAGCATGGTCAATGAGGATGGAAGCTCATCTTATGAGCAAAGACTTGATAGGTTATATTACAGGTGAAGAAGAAAAGCCTCAGTTGAGAGATCCTAGTGTTCCAACTAGGGAAGAATTATCAGATTTGAAGACTTGGATGAAGAAAGATGCTCAAGGTAGGAGCATTATCTACATGGCAGTTAATGACTACTTGCTACCTCACATTAGAGGTCTTGAAAGTGCAAGTGATATATGGAATGCTTTGGAGGAGCATTTTCAAAACACCACAAAGTCAAGGAAGGCATCCTTGTGGGCAGAATTTACCACATTCAAGAAGAAGGCCTCTCAATCCATCTCAGATTATGTAACAAGGATGAAGGACATTGCAGATGCATTAGGAGCAGTTGATGAAGACATTGAGGAGGATAAATTGGTAAAGAAAATCCTTACAGGTTTGAGAGGTGATGACAAATGGAAGCCATTCATTTTGTCTACTGAATTATCACTTGATCATTTCACTCCTGAATTGAATCAGTTGCTAGGACATATGCTAACCTTTGGGCAGGATGTCAAAGGTGAAAGTGATAAGACAGCGCACGACCAAACACGCCTTCCTAGACCCGCACTTTTAGAATCTGGCTCCAAGATAGCGTCTTTTCGCATGTCTCATGCAAGACTTCCGGACCACCCATGCATCTACTTTTCATGTCCACCATCAAGAATCGTACCTACAAAAATAGAGGTAATCCCTGCAACGCACTCACACACACGTCAATCACCCAAAAATAACCCATATACCCATGGGCGTTTTCTAAATCCGCGAACATGAATAAGATGAATGAACGAAGGCTTCTCTTTTTTTTTTTTTTTTTAAGTGTTGGAAAACGGCACTTTTCAAAACCCTATAACTCAAAAACAATGAGGAATCAGCTTGAGCTTGTGAGGGACAAAAATATTCAGTTCTTAAATCCGTACAATAATGTTAGAGACGCCTCAGGTCCAAATCTGCTTCCAGATATCACTTTTGGGCCCTGCAAAATCGAAAATTCTAGAGGGAGATGAAAAAACATGAAAAATCTCTTCATAAACCTATCTTCATGGAACCAAATGAGACATAAAACATAGGAACTGCAAAAAATTCAATCAGGTAAAGTTTTTCTACTAAGAATACTCTACCTTTCTCTCATACAACACTTTTTTCAGATTCCTTCACCTTCATGCTAGAAATTAACATACAAATTTCATGCGACAACTTTCTAGAGAGAGAATGTAAAAACTTATTGCTACAAAATTTTGCAGACATGATCAAAATATCCTAAACATAAAATTTCATTATTACCTACACATCTTTTTTTTTTCCAGGTGGAAAATCAACGTGGCATCTTACAATTCTCCCCCTCTTTAAAGAACTTTGTCCTCACAGTTGGAAAGAAGGATGATGTTCCATAAACTCATCTAAACCAACCCATGTTGAATCTTCAATAGGATATGCAAACCACTTTACTAAAATTTCGACTATTTCACGATTCCTAAGATGTCTAACTCTCCTATCCAATATAACTTCTGGTTCAAGTTCAAAAGTGGCATCTTCCTTCAACTTAGATTTGTCCTGCAAAACATGATCAGCATTAGGAACATACTTTTTAAGTAATCCAACATGGAAGAGTGGATGGATTTTCAAAGTATTAGGAAGGTCAAGTAAATATGCAACAGAACCAATTTTCTTTAAGATTTTGAAAGGACCAGCATAACGAGGAGACAATGGACGATCTTTGCCTAAAACCAGATTTGATTTAGAAGGACTCACTTTCAAAAAAACCAGATCATTTGTTCTAAATTCCAAGGGCCTCTTTTTGAGATCATGATATAATTTCTGACGTTTCTGTGCATCTTTCATGTTTTTCCATATAGTTTATGCTCTCTTAGTTTTTGTAAAGTCTTCCTGAGATGCAATGCATGTTCATCATCATCCTTAGAATACACAAAAATATCGTCAAGAAAAACTAATATAAATTCATTGAGATATTCATGAAACACATTATTCATCAAACACATAAATGTTGCAGGAGCATTTGTTAATCCAAAAGGAAAAACTGTGAACTCGTAATGATCATATCGTGTTCTAAAAGCGGTTTTGGGTATGTCCTCAGACTTTACTCTAATTTGATGATATCCCGATCTTAAGTCAATTTTAGTGAATACTGTGGCACCACTCAATTGGCTAAGCAGTTCATCTATGTGTGGTAGTGGATACTTGTTCTTAATGGTTTTCTTGTTCAATCCCCTATAGTCAATACAAAGTCTCTATGAACCATCTTTCTTTTTCTGAAACAAAACAGGTGCTCCCCAAGGTGAAACACTAGGTCTTATCAATTCCTTCTTCAATAGATCATCCAATTGGAGCTTCAACTCTTTCAATTCATCAATATTGAACCTATAAGGTGCTCTAGAATAAGGCTTACTTCTTGGATAAAGGTCTATAGCATGGTCAATTTTCCTAGGAGGAGGCATGCCTGGTAGATCATCAGGAAATACATCTGCGTACTCATCTAAAAGTTTTTTAACATATTCCGGTATTTCCTCTTCTTTCTTCTTCTCCTGAAGGTCATGCACATAAACCAAATATGTCTCACAACCCTGTCGAATACCCCTAATCAACTTTATTGCAAAAATAGGAGAAAAACTTGAATTCCACTTGCCTGCAAGACGATGTTCCTTCCCTTCTATTTTCAAAGTAAGGATCCCGCTTTCACAATCAATCACGACACTGTTATGAACTAACCAGTCCATTCCAATGATTACATCACATTCTCTCATTTCAATTACATGGAAGGTATCCAAAAACTTATGTTCTCCTAACATAAAATCAAGATTCTCAATACAGCCTCGAGTATAGTGTATCCTACCATTAGCCATCTCTACAGGTCTTTTAGTCTGCATCTCAATATGCAACCCTAAAGCTTCTGCCATCTTAAGTGAAAGGAAACAATTTGTACTACCCGAATCAATCAAGAAACTAACCTTACGTGAGGATATGTCCCCCATAATCCTAATCACCGATGCCCTTGAATGAGAAGAAGTTTTCATGCATTGAAGTCTAGGGCTAGAACACTTACCTTGATCATCCGCTTCCTCAATTGTCATGTTTTCTTCTTGTAGATGAGCTATCTTCGCTTGCATAGAACGGTTGATGGCCTTATTTGGACATTCAAAAGTGCGATGTCCTTGTTCTCCACATCGGAAACAAAGTCCCAGCCTCTTAGCCCGCTCCAGGAAATCAGAATCACGTTGCCAGTGCATAACTTCTTGCTTCTTAGGTGTATCCGTTTGCTTCGGCTTTGGTCTTCCTCCTTGATCGTTAATAGAGTTAGTCGATCTCTGTCCATTTTGATTTATTGAAATAGGTCTTGGGGGTCGATGTCCTGTTGAGATAAACCTTGATTTGAATGCTTTTTTCGTGGTAAACTTCTCCATCTTCTCAAAGTTTTCTGCTTTTGCAACCGCATCAAGAAAATATACACATCCGGACCCCTTTACTTGATAGCGAAGCTCTTCTCGCAAACCCTCAATAAACTTGCTTTTCAGCACATCTCCAGAAATTTCTAGTGCATACTTATGTAAACGCATAAATTTCTCCTTATATTCTTCAACAGCCAAGTTATATCTATCATCCTCATGCTGCTTGAAAGAGTAGAATTCCATTTTCTTTTCCGTCCGATAATGTGGAGAACAATAACGATTCTCTGCTTGCTCTCGAAATTATTTCCAGAGGATCAGACCTTCACGTGTTCTTGTCTGTATATAGGATTTCCACCACAGTTTTGCGACTCCTCGCAGATGCAGAATTGCCACCTTTGCTTTTGATTCCTCACTAAATACGCGCAAGTCAAAGAAATCTTCAAGTTCTTCAATCCATGCTTCAAGATCCTCTCCACTTTTCTTCTCACCATCAAATTCATTTAATTTTGCTCTTTTGAACACTTGCTTGAGTGCAGATTTACCTGCATCATCGTCCTCTTCAGGTTCACGTTTCCGTCCAGCTCTACGTGCGTTAGATGTGCCCGCACCATTACCACCTTCAGCATTGAGGTCCATGAAAGCATTTGCAGTAGCCTCTTTTTGTTTGTTGGATCTTTCTTTATGTAATTCTGCATTCAGTCTATGGATAAGCTCCTCTTGTTCTTCTATCTTCTTCTTCAAAGCCTGCATCTTGTCTCGGAATCCAACTCTGCTCTGATACCACTTGTAACAAGTCTCCTAAACTTGAGTCACAATCTCACACAGAATAATGGGTTTCGACACCACAAGATATAAAGAAGGCAAACAGAGTATACGTAGAACAAGAAGAGAGAGAATTTTATTATCTGTGCAGATTTACAAGTAGTTCTGACCTGCGTTACAAAATCTATCAGATTGCTTCAATGTGAAGCCTCATCCACCCGACCACCCCCGAGCTGATCTCAATCCCAATCTCAATCACAATCACAATCTCAATCCCAATCTCAATCACAATCACAATCTCAATCCCAATCTCAATCTCAATCTCAATCGCAATTCCAGAAGCCGAAAAACGATCGTAATGACTGTACAACCATCATCCTTTTCTATCTCTGAGTCTTCGTCTTTTTGGGATCTTCAACTTTCGCCAGCGCACGACCAATCACGCCTTCCTAGACCCACACTTTTAGAATCTGCATGCTCCAAGATAGCGTCTTTTTGCATGTCTCATGCAAGACTTCCGGACCACCCATGCATCTACTTTTCATGTCCACCATCAAGAATCGTACTTGCAAAAATAGAGGTAATCCCTGCAACGCACTCACACACACGTCAATCACCCAAAAATAACCCATATACCCATGTGCGCTTTCTAAATCCGCGAACATGAATAAGATGAATGAATGAAGGCTTCTCTTTTTTTTTTTTTTTTTAAGTGTTGGAAAACGGCACCTTTCAAAACCCTATAACTCAAAAACAATGAGGAATCAGCTTGAGCTTGTGAGGGACAAAAATATTGAGTTCTTAAATCTGTACAATAATGTTAGAGACGCCTCAGGTCCAAATCTGCTTCCAGATATCACTTTTGGGCCCTGCAAAATCGAAAATTCTAGAGGGAGATGAAAAAACATGAAAAATCTCTTCATTAACCTATCTTCATGGAACCAAATGAGACATAAAACATAGGAACTACAAAAAATTCAATCAGGTAAAGTTTTTCTACTTAGAATACTCTACCTTTCTCTCATACAACACTTTTTTCAGATTCCTTCATCTTCATGCTTGAAATTAACATACAAATTTCATGCGACAACTTTCTAGAGAGAGAATGTAAAAACTTATTGCTACAAAATTTTGCAGACATGATCAAAATATCCTAAACATAAAATTTCATTATTACCTACACATCTTTTTTTTTTTCCAGGTGGAAAATCAATGTGGCATCTTACAATTCTCCCCCTCTTTAAAGAACTCTGTCCTCAGAGTTGGAAAGAAGGATAATGTTCCATAAACTCATCTAAACCAACCCATATTGAATCTTCAATAGGATATGCAAACCACTTTACTAAAATTTCGACTATTTCACGATTCCTAAGATGTCTAACTCTCCTATCCAATATAACTTCTGGTTCAAGTTCAAAAGTGGCATCTTCCTTCAACTTAGATTTGTCCTGCAAAACATGATCAGCATTAGGAACATACTTTTTAAGTAATCTAACATGGAAGACTGGATGAATTTTCAAAGTATTAGGTAGGTCAAGTAAATATGCAATAGAACCAATTTTCTTTAAGATTTTGAAAGGACCAGCATAACGAGGAGACAATCGACGATCTTTGCCTAAAACCAGATTTGATTTAGAAGGACTCACTTTCAAAAAAACCAGATCATTTGTTCTAAATTCCAAGGGCCTCTTTTTGAGATCATGATATAATTTCTGACGTTTCTGTGCATCTTTCATGTTTTTCCTTACCTTATTTAGCTCCAAATCCATGTTTTCAAGCATCTGTTTGGATATTTCAACCTGATTCTGTGAATTAAAAAGTGAATGTGGCAACAAGCAATTATAACCATACATTGCTTCAAAAGGTGTCATCTTAATAGAGGAATGCCATGCACTATTATATGCATACTCAACCAAGGGAAAATATTCAGTCCAATTGTTTTGCTTATCATTCACATACATGCGTAACATATCCTCAAGCACCCTATTAACCCTCTTGGTCTCACCATCGGTTTGAGGATGAAATGCAGTACTCATGCGTAATTCTATTCCTATGGATTGAATTGTTGCTTTCCAAAAATTAGATGTGAACCTTGCATCCCTATCAAAAATTATACTTTTGGGTATACCATGTAACCTAAAAATTTCTTTTATGAAAATTTTAGCAACATGCAAAGTTGTATCAGTTTTCCTCATGGGAAGAAAATGTGCCATCTTTGTAAGACGGTCCACGACAACAAAGATGGTATCATGCCCACTTCTGGTCACAGACAACTTTGTTATGAAATCCATAGAGATGGATTCTCATTTTTTATCAGGCACATCTAAAGGTTGTAACATGCCAGGACTCCTTTTAAATTCGGCCTTAACCTGTTGACATTTCAGACATTCTTCGACATACCTCTTAATATCATATTTCATACGTGGCCAGTAATATGAAGCTTTCACTTTTGCATAAGTTCTAGAAAAACCAGGGTGTGCAGAGAAAGGTGCATCATGACAGTCATGCAAGATCTTTTCTTCCAAAATAGATTCTGAAGAAATACATAAACGAGAATTACAATACAAATCATTATTTCTCAAATGAAATTTTTCCTGAAGCATAGAACCTGGATTCATACCCAAAAATTCCAAGATTGCTGCATAAAATAAATCTTCTTTTAATTCTTTTCCAATATCAAAATCAGAGGATAAAATAGAAATTGAACAGCATAGGAGTTTACGACTCAAAGCATCGACCACCTTGTTTTCTTTTCCTGCTAAGTATTTAATATCAAAATCATATTCACTTAGCAATTGGATCCATCGTTTTTTTCTATTGTTAAGTAAAGGTTGAGTAAATATGTATTTAAGGCTCTGATGATATGTTCTTAATTCAAACTTTATTCCTAGAAATAAGTGTCTCCAATGTTTAAGTGCGTGAACAACTGCAAGCATTTATAAGTCATGTGTTGTATAATTTAGTTCATGTTTCCTTAATTTCCTTGACTCATAAGCCACTACCCTCCCTTCTTGTGAAAGAACGCATCCGATTTGGTTTCCACTAGCATCACATGCAACAATAAAAGGCTTCCCTAACTCAAGTATCTTTAGCACACAATTTTCGATAACTTTCTATTTTAATTCATCAAATGCCTTTTGACACTCATCGTTCCATGTGAACTCTCTATTTTTCTTTGTCAATTCTGTAAGAGGATTTGCAATTCGAGAAAACTCCCTAATGTGTGCCCTCTCATATTGTGCCAAACCAAGGAAGCTTCTCACATCCCTCACACATTTGGGTGTAGGCCAGTCAACTATGCTTTTAACTTTCTCAGGATCTATATGAATCCCTTCCTTACAAACAAATCTCCCCAAATAAGTCACTTCCCCTTTTGCAAAAAAACATTTACTCATCTTACCATATAGTTTATGCTCTCTTAGTTTTTGTAAAGTCTTCCTGAGATGCAATGCATGTTCATCATCATCCTTAGAATACACAAAAATGTCGTCAAGAAAAACTAATATGAATTCATTGAGATATTCATGAAACACATTATTCATCAAACACATAAATGTTGCAGGAGCATTTGTTAATCCAAAAGGCAAAACTGTGAACTCGTAATGATCATATCGTGTTCTAAAAGCGGTTTTGGGTATGTCCTCAGACTTTACTCTAATTTGATGATATCCCGATCTTAAGTCAATTTTAGTGAATATTGTGGCACCACTCAATTGGCTAAGCAGTTCATCTATGTGTGGTAGTGGATACTTGTTCTTAATGGTTTTCTTGTTCAATCCCCTATAGTCAATACAAAGTCTGTATGAACCATCTTTCTATTTCTGAAACAAAATAGGTGCTCCCCAAGGTGAAACACTAGGTCTTATCAACTCCTTCTTCAATAGATCATCCAATTGGAGCTTCAACTCTTTCAATTCATCAATATTGAACCTATAAGGTGCTCTAGAATAAGGCTCACTTCTTGGATAAAGGTCTATAGCATGGTCAATTTTCCTAGGAGGAGGCATGCCGGGTAGATCATCAGGAAATACATCTGCGTACTCATCTAAAAGTTTTTTAACATATTCCGGTATTTCCTCTTCTTTCTTCTTCTCCTGAAGGTCATGCACATAAACCAAATATGTCTCACAACCCTGTCGAATACCCCTAATCAACTTTATTGCATAAATAGGAGAAAAACTTGAATTACACTTGCCTGCAAGACGATGTTCCTTCCCTTCTATTTTCAAAGTAAGGATCCCGCTTTCACAATCAATCACGACACTGTTATGAACTAACCAGTCCATTCCAATGATTGCATCACATTCTCTCATTTCAATTACATGGAAGGTATCCAAAAACTTATGTTCTCCTAACATAAAATCAAGATTCTCAATACAGCCTCGAGTATAGTGTATCTTACCATTAGCCATCTGTACAGGTCTTTTAGTCTGCATCTCAATATGCAACCCTAAAGATTCTGCCATCTTAAGTGAAAGGAAACAATTTGTACTACCCGAATCAATCAAGAAACTAACCTTACGTGAGGATATGTCCCCCATAATCCTAATCACCGATGCCCTTGAATGAGAAGAAGTTTTCATGCATTGAAGTCTAGGGCTAGAACACTTACCTTGATCATCCGCTTCCTCAATTGTCATGTTTTCTTCTTGTAGATGAGCTATCTTCGCTTGCATAGAACGGTTGATGGCCTTGTTTGGACATTCAAAATTGCGATGTCCTTGTTCTCCACATCGGAAACAAAGTCCCAGCCTCTTAGCCCGCTCCAGGAAATCAGAATCATGTTGCCAGTGCATAACTTCTTGCTTCTTAGGTGTATCCGTTTGCTTCGGCTTTGGTCTTCCTCCTTGACTGTTAATAGAGTTATTCGATCTCTGTCCATTTTGATTTATTGAAATAGGTCTTGGGGGTCGATGTCCTGTTGAGATAAACCTTGATTTGAATGCTTTTTTCGTGGTAAACTGTTGGTGCAGAGCAATCAACAATTGAAGTTTTGGAAGTCAAAGAATGGAGACAAGATTAATTATTGAAGCATAGAAGATGGTTACATTTAGGGGTTGAAATAAATGTACACATCTGTACATTAGTTCAGATATAAGTCACTTATACTTTTGATTAGTCATAAGCTTGTACATATTTGCCTATAAATACTATGGAAAATGTCGGGGCAAGTATGAGAGAGTATGAGAATAGTGCATTGAGAAGTTGTAAGAATCATTAGACCTCCTAGAAGTGAGTTATAGTCTCTCTCATCACTCAGTTTTAATTTTCTGAGAAATAGAAGAAAAGTTGCGCCCGATGTTTCTGTGTTTTCTCCTTCTGTGGTAGATCTTTTGTGAAATGTTTTTGTACAAGTCTAAGTCTATATTTGATCAACTTTTGTACAAAATTTTAGCTTCCAATTGTGATCACACTAAGAGAAAATATGTGTAGGAACATTTGCATGTGAAGAAGTATTCACTGGTCCCTGAAACAGGCGCAAAATTCGATCTTAATGTTTTGGTCAGTTCTGTTGGTGCAAAACAAGCCTACACACATTGGCTTGGATATCAATATTGAAGACCCAACATAAAGCTTGGATCTTGGAAGCCTAGCTTGGATTAATTCATAAGGATATCACTTGAAGAATGAACCATAGGAACATAGTCTTGTTGTTCTTACCATTTATCTCATGTAAAAGTCTATATGACTTTAACCACTCTTGTAAACTCACCTACTTGAGGAAGTCGTGGAAAAGTAGATGGATGATTGAGAGAATATCTCATTCACTTTTAGGTACATGATTCTAGGAGATTAACTTGAATTTGAAATTCAAAATCTCATTCAACTCCTATAAAAATTACAAGGAAAAAGTCGCGGGTATCCTTCACTCCTCCCGAGGCAATTCTGAGTCAATCCTTGAGTGTGTGAGAGCTACACCATAGCCTACACCTCTGAGTACCATTGAGCATCACATTACATGCCAATGGGAATGTACAATCATTAGATTTAATCAATATACTTACATTCATATTCTCTGTTTTCTCTGAGTGACTACCTTCAACTCTGTCAACTTCCAAGAGGCATATCTCAAGATCTACTGAACCAAATTGGATGATTCAAAGTGCATTGGATTCAGCTCAAAGTCTACTATACTCCTACAAATTTTCAAGGCCATTGGATCTACCATCACAGAGAAATCTCAGTCGGGGTGCTCACTGGTTTGTGACTGTAAGTCTCCTAAAAAATCGGGGTACACCTTATTTTGCTAAAGTGATTTCTCTGAGTGTAGTTTATCATTTCCTTTCATTCCACTTGCAAATGGAAGCTTACTAAGCTAATAGAATATCTCTAGAAGGAATTTTTCTAATTGTAACTACACTTGTCACACTGAGCATAACACTGAGCAGGTGTCAATACCAAAATAGCAACTTTTTCAGGATTTTGAAGTCACAAGTAGTCTGTCTTGATTTGATCATTACTCAGAACATTTGCAAAGCACATATATGGTTTCTTGGTACCATTTGGAAGCTCAAGGAGTCTACTAAACATATCTGGAGTCAAAGGAGGGCAGGTGTGAAGCAGGTTTTGCAGCACCAACTGATCTTCTGAGTGCATCCAGCCATCACTCCCAACAGTGGTATCAGAGCAAAGAAGGTAAACATGGGTGATGGTTTCCCTTCCTTCATTGACAAATTAGACAGGAACAACTACCAAGCTTGGTCTCTGAGGATGAAGACCTATCTACAAGGGAGAAGCTTATTTGGATACATATCAGGAGATGAGGAATTGCCCTCATTGAAGACTAGAGGCCTACCCACAAAGGATGAACATGAGAGGCTCAACCAATGGTGTGCAAAAGATGCTTTGGCAAGGTCATATCTTCTAAACTGTATTTCTGATTTCCTTCTACCACATATAAGGAATTGCAAAACCTCCCAAGAGACTTGGGAAACCTTGTCTACATATTTTTCATCAAGCACAAGGGCCAGAAAGAATCAGCTATGGATTGAGTTTACAACTCTTAGGAAGCAATCAAAACAATGTGTCTCAGATTTTGTCACCAAAGTCAAAGACATTGCAGATCAACTTGCAAGTGTTGGAGAGGAGATTGAGGAAGAGCAAATAGTCAGACAAGTGATCAATGGACTAAAGGCAGATGACAAGTGGGAGAGCTTTACCACAGCAATGGACTTATACATGGACATCCAAGCACCTGATTTAACAACCCTGATTGGACAACTCTTTACACATGAAGCAAAGATCACAAAGAATGGAGAGCAATCAAAAGGTAACAATCCCTCTGCCCTTTATACTGATAAGAAGGTAAAAGATAAAGGTAAAAGCAAGAAGGTTGATGAAGAAGGCTCTACCTCCCAAGCAAACTATGCAGGGAGAGGTAGATCATCTAGAGGTAGGGGCAGAGGAGGTAAGTCAGGTAGGGGGAGACCCTACAATCAATCTCCATGCAATATTTGTGGCTTGTCTAACCATACCACAGATGAATGCTACAAAAACTACAAGAACCAAAGAGGAAGAGGTCACCAAAGAGGAGGATACTCTCAAGGCAGAGGCAGATTCAACCAATCTCAAGGCTACCATGGCTACAACAATAATTATAACAACAACTACAATCACAATGGCAACTATCAAGGTGGATACAGAAATAGGAAAGACTACAACAATTATGCAGAGGAGCAAGATGATTCCTTGTTGATCATGAACATGACATCTAAGTCAGGTATCAATGATGATCACTTATTCTATATTGATTCAGGTTGCTCTAACCATGTAGCTGGAAATGTTGCCCTACTTTCTGATTTGGAAGAACCCAAAGGCAAGCATCAAGTGCAGACAGGTGATGACACTAAACATTCAGTTGTTAAAGTAGGCAATGTCAAAACTAGTGATGGTAATCAGAATCTATTGAGCAGAGTGTTGTATGTTCCAACAATCACCAAGAATCTGATGAGTGTAGGTCAGATTGTGGAAAAAGGTCTACAGGTCAGGTTCACTCAACATGGTGCATATGTGGAGGATCCAAGACATGGATTCAGAAGGATAGCCAAGGGAGAAAAATCAGGTAGATTGTTTATCTTTGAACTTGAAGACACTAAGAGTATTGCTTTGTACAACTATAAAGATCAAACCCTATCAGAATTGGAGATTTGGCACAAAAGATTAGGTCACATTGGAGAGAGGATCTTAAAGCAAATGAGTAGGGATCAATGTGTGCTTGGGATACCTAATGTATCCAAGCAACACATGATATACAAGTGTGGGGCTTGTCAATTTGGTAAGTCACACAGATTGCCCTATACCAAGAAAGGTTTTATGCATGAAGATTATCTAGAATTGGTGCATACAGATGTTTGGGGACCTAGCAAGGAGCCATCCATATCTGGATCAAGGTACTATGTGTCCTTCATTGATGACTATAGCAGGTGGACTGTCTTATACTTCATGAAACATAAAGATGAAGTATTTAATTGTTTCAAAAGGTATCTTGCATTAGTTGAAAACCAAACAGGTAAACATTTGAAGAAGCTAAGGTCAGATGGTGGTGGAGAATACTTCTCCAATGACTTTGAAGATTTCTTGCAGGAAAGAGGCATTAAGAGGGAGATTACTACAAGGTACTCACCTGAACAAAATGGGGTAGCTGAGAGAAGGAATAGACTCATTGTAGAGACAACTAGGTCTATGCTAAATGAAAAGAAATTGCCAAATTATCTTTGGGCAGAGAGTGTATCTACTGCCACATATTTAATTAACAGGTTGCCATCAAAGACACTTGATGGAATGACACCCTATGAGGCTTGGCATGGTAAGAGACCATCTCTGGATCATTGTAAAATCTTTGGATGTGTTGCATATGTGCATATTCCCTCACAGGTAAGGGGAAAGCTAGACCCTAAGGCTGAAAAATGTATCTTCATTGGTTATGATTTGAATCAGAAGGGATACAGATTCTACAACCCCTCAAACAAAGGCTTCAAGGTAAGCAGAGATGTCATCTTTGATGAAAATGATTCATTGTATGAAAATGAGTGCAGGAAAGTTAGCCTACCTTATGACATGGAAGAAGACTTTCCCAAGCTTATCAGGCAAGAACCAATTCAGAAAGAGGACACAAGCTCAGATGATGAAGACACCATCAACATTGAAGAGTTCAAGGCTTGGAAATCCAAAGGGAAGATGAAGATGAAGCAACTAGAAGATAATCCAGAATCCTCAACTCAAGCTATGAGGAGATCTCAGAGAGAAAATAAAAAACCTATTAGGTATGGGTATGATACTTCACTTGTAACCAAGCACTCTGTATATCTTGCAAAGGATCTCTTGAATGAAGAACCAGGTACATTTGAAGAAGCAATCACTAAACCAGAATGGAAGGAAGCAATGGATGAAGAAATGGAGGCTCTGAAGGAAAGTGATACTTGGGACTTGGTACCCAAGAAGGACTCCATGAAAGTGATAGGATCCAGATGGATCTACAAACTCAAAAGGAACTCAGATGGTACAATAAACAGGTATAAAGCTAGGTTGGTAGCCAAGGGTTTTGCACAAACCCAAGGCATTGATTATGAGGAGACATTTTCTCCTGTGGCCAAGATGCCCACTATCAGAGTTATGGTGAGTGTAGCTGCATCCAAGAATTGGAACATGTACCAATTGGATGTGAAGAATGCATTCTTGAATGGATGGATATCTGAAGAAGTCTACATGTCACAACCACCTGGCTATGAAGATCCAAAAAAGGTACATTATGTTTGTAAATTGAAGAAGGCTCTGTATGGTTTAAAGCAGGCACCTAGAGCATGGAATTACAGGTTGACAACCTATCTCCTAGATTAAGGATTTGTGATGAGTAAAGCAGATACTTCATTGTTTATAAAAAGGAACAATTCAGAGGTAATATACTTGTGTGTCTATGTTGATGACATCATTATTACAGGAAATGATGTTCAGGGAATAAGACACATCAAAGGACAGATGATGAAAGAATTCAAGATCAATGATCTTGGATTATTGAAGTACTTCCTAGGACTTGAATTGGTCTACACAAATTCAGGTATCTTTATTACCCAGAAGAAGTACATTCAGGACATGGTCAAGAAGTTTAATTTGCAGGAAGCTAAAGTCTCAAGCACTCCTATGGAGGTCAACCACAAACTCAGTGCACATGAAGGAGAAGAACTCAAAGATATTACAGGTTACCAAAGTTTGGTAGGTAGTCTAAATTATGCTACCTTAACCAGGATTGATATATCATATGGTGTTAGTGTACTTAGCCAATTTATGCACAAACCAAGAGTACCTCATTTGGAGGCAGCAAAGAAGATAGTAAAGTACCTAAAGGGAACACAAAATCATGGTTTGTACTTTCCATATTCATCAGACATTGATATTAAGGTATACTCAGATGCAGATTGGGCAGGTTGCAAGGATGACAGGAGAAGCACATCTGGTTACATATGTTTTGCAGGTGATAAACCAATTTCTTGGTCATCCAAGAAACAACCTACAGTGGCTCTATCATCTACTGAGGCAGAGTACAGAGGACTAGCAAATGCCACTCAAGAAGCTATATGGTTGAAGCTTTTATATTCAGAATTGGGCCTACATACAAGGCCACCTGTCATATTTGGTGATAACACAAGTTCTCTTCACCTTGCAGCTAATCCAATTTATCATGCCAGAACCAAACACATAGAGGTTCACTACCACTATGTGAGGGAGAAGTTACTTAGCAAAGAAATTCAATTGTCATATGTGTCTACTAATATACAATGTGCAGATTTGCTTACTAAAGCTCTGGATGGAAGCAAGCTATGCAGATTTAAATCCATGATTGGATTGCAGGAAATAATTGAAGACTAGAGATGAAGACTTGAGCCAAAGTGTTTGGCTTGAGGGGGAGCTATTGGTGCAAAACAAGCCTACACACATTGGCTTGGATATCAATATTGAAGACCCAACATAAAGCTTGGATCTTGGAAGCCTAACTTGGATTAATTCATAAGGATATCACTTGAAGAATGAACCATAGGAACATAGTCTTGTTGTTCTTACCATTTATCTCATGTAAAAGTCTATATGACTTTAACCACTCTTGTAAACTCACCTACTTGAGGAAGTCGTGGAAAAGTAGATGGATGATTGAGAGAATATCTCATTCACTTTTAGGTACATGATTCTAGGAGATTAACTTGAATTTGAAATTCAAAATCTCATTCAACTCCTATAAAAATTACAAGGAAAAAGTCGCGGGTATCCTTCACTCCTCCCGAGGCAATTCTGAGTCAATCCTTGAGTGTGTGAGAGCTACACCATAGCCTACACCTCTGAGTACCATTGAGCATCACATTACATGCCAATGGGAATGTACAATCATTAGATTTAATCAATATACTTACATTCATATTCTCTGTTTTCTCTGAGTGACTAACTTCAACTCTGTCAACTTCCAAGAGGCATATCTCAAGATCTACTAAACCAAATTGGATGATTCAAAGTGCATTGGATTCAGCTCAAACTCTACTATACTCCTACAAATCTCAAGGCCATTGGATCTACCATCACAGAGAAATCTCAGTCGGGGTGCTCACTGGTCTGTGACTGTAAGTCTCCTAAAAAATCGGGGGTACACCTTATTTTGCTAAAGTGATTTCTCTGAGTGTAGTTTATCATTTCCTTTCATTCTACTTGCAAATGGAAGCTTACTAAGCTAATAGAATATCTCTAGAAGGAATTTTGCTATTGTAACTACACTGGTCACACTGAGCATAACACTGAGCAGGTGTCAATACCAAAATAGCAAGTTTTTCAGGATTTTGAAGTCACAAGTAGTCTGTCTTGATTTGATCATTACTCATAACATTTGCAAAGCACATATATGGTTTCTTTGTACCATTTGGAAGCTCAAGGAGTCTACTAAACATATCTGGAGTCAAAGGAGGGCAGGTGTGAAGCAGGTTTTGCAGCACCAACTGATCTTCTGAGTGCATCCAGCCATCACTCCCAACAAGTTCTCCCTCCACAGTTTAAAGTTTTGAGCAAGCAAGCACTCAATCTTTAAGTTGGAAGGTAAGCTACTAGTGGCTAAAAGCATTTGCTTAAACGGGTTCTAGATTGAGAGAACTATGTGTTAAAAGTTAGCGGTGTCCAAAACGACTTCTCAGAAGTACAGATTTAGACATAGGTAACTTGTTAAGTAGATTTCTCAAGATCTACTAAGTCTTTTGAGGTAATTTAACTTGGAAGAGGTGCGCAATCCTTAGGCGACACCTCGTGAAAAGTTTTATCAAAAACTTTACACATTTACTTAGTCAATGAGTGAATTATGTGCAGCAGACTTTCTGAGTAATCTCCTTCTTCACAGTTTGTTCAAGAATTTGATAATTGGTCATTGATCCTTTAAATTGGTGAAAGTTTTGACTTACTCTTGATATAGAGGTGCTCTAAGTTCAAGAGTAGGTTGTTCTTTTGGAGATTAACACTCTCCATCAGTGGTATCAGAGCAGGAAGCATCAGAATTGAAGGAAGGAGGATCCCGATTGTTGCAGGTGCAAATAATTTAACATCTGAAGGTTCAAAAGGTGAAAGCTTGAGGATAAAGCTTGAGAAGGATATCATACTACATCAAGGAAGTCAAAAGGAGTGTTATTCTAAGTAAAGGTAACCTTATACTTTATAAAGATTGAAGAATTCAATACACATGTAAAGGAAGGATGGGAGATTCTTTTCAGATAGAGAAATTGGATAGAGAAAACTATCCTGCATGGTCAATGAGGATGGAAGCTTACATTACAGGTGAAGACTTGATAGCTTACATTACAGGTGAAGAAGAAAAGCCTCAATTCAGAGATCCTAGTGTTCCAACTAGGGAGGAATTGTCAGATTTGAAGAATTGGATGAAGAGAGATGGTCAAGCTAGGAGTATTATCTATATGGCAGTCAATGACTACTTGCTACCTCACATTAGAGGTCTTGAAAGTGCAAGTGACATTTGGAATGCTTTGGAAGAGCATTTTCAGAACACAACCAAATCAAGGAAGGCTTCATTAGAGGTCTTATGAGCAAAGACTTGATAGCTTACATTACAGGTGAAGAAGAAAAGCCTCAATTCAGAGATCCTAGTGTTCCAACTAGGGAGGAATTGTCAGATTTGAAGAATTGGATGAAGAGAGATGGTCAAGCTAGGAGTATTATCTATATGGCAGTCAATGACTACTTGCTACCTCACATTAGAGGTCTTGAAAGTGCAAGTGACATTTGGAATGCTTTGGAAGAGCATTTTCAGAACACAACCAAATCAAGGAAGGCTTCATTATGGGCAGAGTTTACTACTTTCAAGAAGAAGGCTTCACAATCAATATCTGATTATGTGACAAAGATGAAGGACATTGCAGATGCATTAGGAGCAATTGATGAAGACATTGAGGAGGATAAATTGGTAAGGCGAATTCTCACAGGACTAAGAGGAGACGAGAAGTGGAAGCCTTTTATTTTGTCTACAGAACTTTCATTAGATCATTTCACTCCTGATTTGAATCAATTGTTAGGACATATGCTAACTTTTGAGAATGATATCAAAGGAGATGTTGACAAGAGTGCAGGTCATGCAATGTACTCTAAAGACAAGAAGAAAGCTAACAAAGGAAAGCAACAAGCAAATGAAGAAGAAGGCACAACTAGTCAAGCCAACTTCCTAAGAGAAAGAGGAGGTGGCAAAGGTAGAGGAAGAGGCAGGAGTAACAAAGATGGAGTCAAAGCTTGCTGGATTTGTGGTAAGACAAATCATTTAGCTAATGATTGTTGGCATAATAATCAGAGTAATGGTGGATATAATCAGAACTATAATTCAAGAGGAAGAGGTGGCAAAAATCAAAGAGGTAATTTCAGAGGTAGAGGTAGTAGGGTTTACTTTGGAAGAAATGCAGGTAGAGGATTCCAAAGTCAACAATACAAAAGTACCTACTACAATTATGCTTCAGATCAGAAGGAAGATTCAACATTGATAATGAATGCAACTTGTGAAAGGCAAAGTGAAGACCAAAGAGTTTTCTACATTGACTCAGGGTGTAGCAATCATCTGAGTGGTAACATAGCATTGATGACAGATTTAGAAAATAAGGTGTCTAATCATGTTGTTCAAACAGGTGACAATACAAAGCACAATGTGAAGTCAATTGGATTAGTAAAGGCCAAGGATGGTAGCACCTTATTGAGTAAGGTCTTGTATGTTCCTACAATTCCTAAGAATTTGATAAGTGTAGGAAAAATTGTTGAAAAAGTCTATGAAGTGAGGTTCACTAATGAAGGAGTGTTTGTGGAAGACCCTAGCAATGGGTATAAACAAATTGTTTCAGGGAAGAAAGAAGGAAGATTGTTCACATTGAAAATTCAAGGTAATGTTGGTCATGCCTTGTTCACTTATGGAGGACATAAGATCTCTGAGTTAGATCTTTGGCACAAGAGGCTTGGACATTTCAATGAAAGAGGTATCAAAGATACGATAAATAATGGTTCAGTGCTTGGATTGCCTAATGTTGCAGGTCAACATATGACATACAGATGTGAGGCATGTCAATTAGGTAAGGCTCATAAGCAATCTTATTCCAAGCATGGTTTTATGTATTTAGAGAAGCTTGAGTTGGTACACACAGATGTGTGGGGACCATCAAAGGATTTCAGTATCAACGGTTCAAGGTATTATGTGATTTATGTTGATGATGCTACCAGATGGATCACTATCTATGTGATCAAAGATAAGTCAGAGGTGTTCAATACATTCAAACATTACCATGTGTATGCAGAGAGAATTACAGGTCATAAGTTGAAGAGACTAAGGTCAGATGGAGGGGGAGAGTATTTCTCTAATGAGTTCAGTGATTATTTGTGGAATGCAGGTATAAAAAGGGAGGTTACTTGCAGGTACTCTCCTCAACAAAATGGTGTAGCAGAGAGGAGGAATAGGACTCTTGTTGAGTTTGCAAGATCCATGTTGAAGGAGAAAAATTGCCCAAATTATTTGTGGGTTGAGGCTGTAAATACAGCCACTTATCTGGTCAATAGGCTACCATGTAAAGCCTTACAGGGTATGACACCATATGAGGCATGGTGGGGTAAGAGACCTACATTAGACCATTGCAAAGTATTTGGATGTTTGGCATATGCATATGTGCCATCACAATTAAGGCACAAATTGGAACCTAAAGCTGAAAAGTATGTGTTCATTGGTTATGATGACAAGCAGATGGGGTATAGGTTGTGGAGTCCATCCACAAAGCAGTTTATTGTGTCTAAGGATGTTACATTTGATGAGCAAGGTACTTGGTATGCAGGTACTATCAATATTAATGTAGATGATGAAGAAATTGTGAGTCAAAGGAAAGGTAAGTCAAAGGTACAGATATTTGATGAAGAAGAGAATAATGAAGTGCAGGTTGAAGGTGAAGAAATGCCAAGATTTGATCCTGCGTGTGAAGAACCAGAAACCTCAAGGAGTGGAGAACTTAGAAGGTCATCAAGACACAAGTGACAACCTACAAGGTATAGCTATGATACTTCTTTTTTGGCTACCAAAGATTATGCTTACATGATAAAAGCAGATGAAGACCCTTCTACATATGAAGAGCCAAAAGGTAAAGAAAATTGGGAGAAAGCTATGCAGGAAGAATATGATGCATTGATGGAGAATCAAACATGGGATTTGGTTCCAAAACCAAATAGCCAGAAGATCATTGGATGTAAGTGGGTCTACAAGACAAAAAGATTTGCAGATGGAAGTGTGTCTAGGTACAAAGCTAGACTTGTTGTGAAAGGGTTTGCTCAGACATATGGTATTGATTATGATGAGACTTATAGTCCTGTGGCAAAGATGACAACCATCAGAACACTTATAGCAATTGTTGCATGTAAAGGTTGGAAATTGTGTCAATTAGATGTGAAGAATGCTTTTTTGAATGGTTATATTTCAGATGATGTTTTCATGGAGCAACCTCAAGGATTCAGAGATGGAAGGTATCCAGATCATGTGTGTAAGCTCAAGAGAGCTTTATATGGCTTGAAGCAGGCCCCAAGGGCATGGAACTATAGACTTGTAAAGTTCTTGAAAGAACTTGGGTTTCATACTCCTTGGGAATGGAGATTTCATACACTCAACATGGAGTGTATGTGACTCAAGAAAGGTATTTGAAAAACTTGTTAATCAAGTTTAAAATGAATGATTGCAGGGTAGCACCTACTCCAATGGAGGTCAATCACAAATTGAGCAGATATGGAGGTGAAGAGTCCAAGGACATGAAACAATATCAGAGTTTGGTTGGTAGTCTTATCTATGCTACATTAACTAGACCTGATTTATCATATGCAGTTGGGGTTTTGTCCCAATTCATGCATTGTCCTAGGAAAGAACATTGGATTGCAGGTCAAAGAGTGTTGAGGTACATTAAGGGTACACTCAAAGAAGGTTTGTATTATGGGTTTACATCAGATACAAATATCAAAATATATAGTGATGCAGATTGGGCAGGTAATCCAGATGATAGAAGGTCAACCTATGGATACATGTGTTATGTGGGAGATAAGTTAATTTCTTGGTGTTCAAAGAAGCAATATACAGTTGCTTTGTCATCTACAGAAGCAGAGTACAAAGGCATGGTTGAAGCTGCAAAGGAAGTAATATGGCTTAAGACTCTCATGAAGAGTTTTGACACTAAACAGAGCATACCTATCATTTATGGAGATAACATGAGTTCATTGTATCTAGCTGCTAATCCTGTTTTTCATGCCAGGACTAAACACATTGAGATTCAGTATCACTTTCCAAGAGAGAAGGTGATGGATAAAGAGATTGAAGTTATACATACTTCAACAAAAGATCAGATAGCTGATATGCTTACCAAAAGCTTGGATGGACCAAAGCTACAGAAGTTCAAAGACATGGCAGGCATAAAGAAGATAAGAAAAACCTCAATTGATGATTGAGAGGGAGCTGTTGGTGCAGACCAATCAACAATTGAAGTTTTGGAAGTCAAAGAATGGAGACAAGATCAATTCTTGAAGCATAGAAGATGGTTACATTCAGGGGTTGAAATAAATGTACACATATGTACATTAGTTCAGATATAGGTCACTTATACTTTTGATTAGTCATAAGCTTGTACATATTTGCCTATAAATACTATGGAAAATGTCGGGGCAAGTATGAGAGAGTATGAGAATAGTGCATTGAGAAGTTTTAAGAATCATTAGGCCTCCTAAAAGTGAGTTACAGTCTCTCTCATCACTCAGTTTTAATTTTCTGAGAAATAGAAGAAAAGTTGCGCCCGATGTTTCTGTGTTTTCTCCTTCTGTGGTAGATCTTTTGTGAAATGTTTTTGTACAAGTCTAAGTCTACAGTTGATCGACTTTTGTACAAAATTTTAGCTTCCAATTGTGATCAGGCTAAGAGAATTATGTGTAGGAACATTTGCATGTGAAGAATTATTCACTGGTCCTTGAAACAGGCGCAAAATTTGATCTTAATGTTTTGGTCAGTTCTCCCTCCACAGTTTAAAGTTTTGAGCAAGCAAGCACTCAATCTTTAAGTTGGAAGGTAAGCTACTCGTGGCTAAAAGCATTTTCTTAAATGGGTTCTAGATTGAGAGAACTATGTGTTAAAAGTTAGGGGTGTCCAAAACGACTTCTCAGAAGTACAGATTTAGACATAGGTAACTTGTTAAGTAGATTTCTAAAGATCTACTGAGTCTTTTGAGGTAATTTAACTTGGAGGAGGTGCGCAATCCTTAAGCGACACCTCGTGCAAAGTTTTATAAAAAACTTTACATATTTATATAGTCAATGAGTGAATTATGTGCAGCAGACTTTCTGAGTAATCTCCTTCTTCACAGTTTGTTCAAGAATTTGATCATTGGTCATTGATCCTTTAAATTGGTGAACGTTTTGACTTACGCTTGATATAGAGGTGCTCTAAGTTCAAGAGTAGGTTGTTCTTTTGGAGATTAACACTCTCCATCATAAACTTCTCCATCTTCTCAAAGTTTTCTGCTTTTGCAACTGCATCAAGAAAATCTACACATCCGGACCCCTTTACTTGATAGCGAAGCTCTTCCCGCAAACCCTCAATAAACTTGCTTTTCAGCGCATCTCCAGAAACTTCTAGTGCATACTTATGTAAACGCAAAGATTTCTCCTTATATTCTTCAACAGCTAATTTATATCTATCATCCTCATGCTGCTTGAAAGAGTAGAATTCCATTTTCTTTTCCGTCCGATAATGTGGAGAACAATAACGATTCTCTGCTTGCTCTCGAAATTCTTTCCAGAGGATCGGACCTTCACGTGTTCTTGTCTGTATATAAGATTTCCACCACAGTTTTGCGACTCCTCGCAGATGCAGAATTGCCACCTTTGCTTTTGATTCCTCACTAAATACGTGCGGGTGAAAGAAATCTTCAAGTTCCTCAATCCATGCTTCAAGATCCTCTCCAGTTTTCTTCTCACCATCAAATTCATTTAATTTTGCTCTTTTGAACACTTGCTTGAGTGTAGATTCACCTGCATCATCGTCCTCTTCAGGTTCACGTTGCCATCCAGCTCTACGTGCGTTTGATGTACCCGCACCATTACCACCTTCAGCATTGAGGTCCATGAAAGCATTTGCAGTAGCCTCTTTTTGTTTGTTGGATCTTTCTTTATGTAATTCTGCATTCAATCTACGGATAAGCTCCTCTTGTTCTTCTATCTTCTTCTTTAAAGCCTGCATCTTGTCCCGGAATCCAACTCTGCTCTGATACCACTTGTAACAAGTCTCCTAAACTTGAGTCACAATCTCACACAGAATAATGGGTTTCGACACCACAAGATATAAAGAAGGCAAACAGAGTATACGCAAAACAAGAAGAGAGAGAATTTTATTATCTGTGCAGATTTACAAGTAGTTCTGATCTGTGTTACAAAATCTATCAGATTGCTTCAATATGAAGCCTCATCCACCCGACCACCCCCGAGCTGATCTCAATCCCAATCTCAATCACAATCACAATCTCAATCTCAATCTCAATCACAATTAGAATCTCAATCCCAATCTCAATCTCAATCTCAATCGCAATTCGAGAAGCCGAAAAACGATCGTAATGACTGTACGACCATCATCCTTTTCTATCTCTCAGTCTTCGTCTTTTTGGGATCTCCGCCTTTCACCAACGCACGACCAATCACGCCTTCCTAGACCCGCACTTTTAGAATCTGCATGCTCCAAGATAGCTTCTTTTCGCATGTCTCATGCAAGACTTCCGGACCACCCATGCATCTACTTTTCATGTCCACCATCAAGAATCATACCTGCAAAAATAGAGGTAATCCCTGCAACGCACTCACACACACGTCAATCACCCAAAAATAACCCATATACCCATGTGCGTTTTCTAAATTCGTAAACATGAATAAGATGAATGAATGAAGGCTTCTCTTTTTTTTTTTTAAGTGTTGGAAAACGGCACTTTTCAAAACCGTCTAACTCAAAAACAGTGAGGAATCAGCTTGAGCTTGTGAGGGACAAAAATATTCAGTTCTTAAATCTATACAATAATGTTAGAGATGCCTCAGGTCCAAATCTGCTTTCAGATATCACTTTTGGGCCCTGCAAAATCGAAAATTCTAGAGAGAGATGAAAAAACATGAAAAATCTCTTCATTAACCTATCTTCATGGAACCAAATGAGACATAAAACATAGGAACTACAAAAAATTCAATCAGGTAAAGTTTTTCTACTAAGAATACTCTACCTTTCTCTCATACAACACTTTTTTCAGATTCCTTCATCTTCATGCTCGAAATTAACATACAAATTTCATGCGACAACTTTCTAGAGAGATAATGTAAAAACTTATTGCTACAAAATTTTGTAGACATGATCAAAATATCCTAAACATAAAATTTCATTATTACCTACACATCTTTTTTTTTATTTTTCGAGGTGGAAAATCAATGTGGCATCTTACAGAGGTAGTAGGGGTTACTTTGGAAGAAATGCAGGTAGAGGATTCCAAAGTCAACAATACAACAATACCTACTACAATTATGCTTCAGAACAGAAGGAGGATTCAACATTGATAATGAATGCAACCTATGAAAGGCAAAGTGAAGACCAAAGAGTCTTCTACGTTGACTCAGGGTGTAGTAATACCCTGAGTGGCAACATAGCTTTGATGACTGATTTGGAGAATAAGGTAACTAATCATGTTGTTCAAACAGGTGACAATACAAAGCATAATGTGAAGTCAATTGGATCAGTGAAGGCTAAGGATGGAAGTACTCTCTTGAGTAAGGTTTTGTATGTTCCTACAATTCCTAAGAATCTGATAAGTGTAGGCCAAATTGTTGAAAAAGGTTATGAAGTTAGGTTCACTAATGAAGGAGTGTTTGTGGAAGACCCTAGCAATGGGTATAAACAAATTGTTTCAGGAAAGAAAGAAGGAAGATTGTTCACATTGAAGATCCAAGGTAATGTTGGTCATGCCTTGTATACCTATGGAGGGCATAAGATCTCTGAGTTAGATCTTTGGCACAAAAGGCTTGGACATTTCAATGAAAGAGGTATTAAAGATATGGTTAACAATGCTTCAGTGCTTGGATTGCCTAATGTTGCAGGTCAACATATGACATACAGATGTGAGGCATGTCAATTAGGTAAGGCTCATAAGCAATCTTATTCCAAGCATGGTTTTATGTATTCAGAGAAGCTTGAATTGGTACACACAGATGTGTGGGGACCATCAAAGGATTTCAGTATCAATGGTTCAAGGTATTATGTGATTTATGTTGATGATGCTACCAGATGGATCACTATCTATGTGATCAAAGATAAGTCAGAGGTATTCAATACATTCAAACATTATCATGTGTATGCAGAGAGAATTACAGGTCATAAGTTGAAGAGACTAAGGTCAGATGGAGGGGGAGAGTGTTTCTCTAATTAGTTCAGTGATTACTTGTGGAATGCAGGTATAAAAAGGGAAATTACTTGCAGGTACTCTCCTTAACAAAATGGTGTAGCAGAAAGGAGGAATAGAACTCTTGTTGAGTTTGCAAGATCCATGATGAGGGAGAAAAATTGCCCAAATTATTTGTGGGTTGAGGCTATAAATACAGCTTCATATTTGGTCAATAGATTACCATGTAAAGCTTTGCAGGGTATGACACCATATGAGGCATGGTGGGGTAAGAGACCTACTCTAGATCATTGCAAAGTATTTGGTTGTTTGGCATATGCATATGTGCCATCTCAATTGAGGCATAAATTGGAACCCAAAGCTCAAAAATATGTATTCATTGGATATGATGATAAGGAGATGGGATATAGGTTGTGGAGTCCATCCACAAAACAATTCCTAGTGTCAAAGGATGTTACATTTGATGAGCAAGGTACTTGGTATGCAGGTACAATCAATATTTATGCAGGTGATGAAGAAGTTGTGAATCAAAAGAAAGGTAAATCAAAGGTTCAGATATTTGATGAAGAGGAGAACAAAGAAGTACAGGTTGAAGTTGAAGAAGTGCCAAGATTTGATCCAGAATGTGATGAACCAGAAACCTCAAGGAGTGGAGAACTTAGAAGGTCATCAAGACACAAATGGCAACCTACAAGGTATAGCTATGACACTTCTTTTTTGGCTACCAAAGATTATGCTTATATGGTAAAGGCAGATGAGGACCCTTCTACATATGAAGAGGCAAAAGGTAAGGAAAATTGGGAGAAAGCTATGCAGGAAGAGTTTGATGCATTGATGAAGAATCAGACATGGGATTTGGTTCCTAAACCAAATAGTCAAAAGATCATTGGATGCAGATGGGTCTACAAGAGAAAGAGATATGCAGATGGAAGTGTGTCTAGGTATAAAGCTAGACTTGTTGTGAAAGGTTTTTCTCAGACATATGGTGTAGATTATGATGAGACCTATAGTCCTGTGGCAAAGATGACAACTATCAGGGCACTCATAGCTATTGCTGCATGTAAAGGTTGGAAATTATGTCAATGGATTCCGAGATGAAAGGTATCCAGAGTATGCATGTAAGCTCAAGAGAGCTTTGTATGGTTTGAAGCAAGCCCCAAGGGCATGGAATTATAGACTTGTGAAGTTCTTGAAAGAACTTGGATTCCAAGTATCAAAGGCAGATATTAGCTTGCTTGTCAAAGCAAGTGATGATGGGTTCATTTACATGTGCATATATGTTGATGATATAATTCTTACAGGTACAGATGAGAAAGGCATTCAAAGCCTAAAGAAACAAATGGAGAAAGAATTCAAGATCAGTGACTTGGGAGATTTGTCATATTTCTTGGGCATGGAGATTTCATACACTCAACATGGAGTGTAACTCAAGAAAGGTATTTGAAAAACTTGTTGATCAAGTTTAAAATGGATGATTGCAGGGTAGCACCTACTCCAATGGAGGTGAATCATAAATTGAGCAGATATGGAGGAGAAGAGTTCAAGGATATGAAGCTATATCAAAGTTTGGTTGGAAGTCTAATCTATACTACTTTAATTAGACCTGATTTGTCATATGGAGTGGGAGTATTGCCTCAATTCATACATTGTCCTAGGAAAGAACATTGGATTGCAGGACAAAGAGTGTTGAGGTACATTAAGGGTACACTCAAAGAAGGTTTGTATTATGGTTTTACATCAGATACAAACATTAAGATCTATAGTGATACAGATTGGGCAGGTAATCTTGATGATAGGAGATCAAATTATGGATACTTGTGTTATGTGGGAGATAAGTTAATTTCATGGTGTTCAAAGAAGCAACACACAGTTGCTTTGTCATCTACAGAAGCAGAGTATAAAGGTATGGTGGAAGCTGCAAAGGAAGTGATATGGCTTAAGACTCTTATGAAGCGTTTTGACATCATTCAGAGTACATCCACTATTCATGGAGATAACATGAGTTCATTGTATTTAGCTACTAATCCTATTTTTCATGCCAGGACTAAACATATTGAGATTCAGTATCACTTTCTAAGAGAGAAGGTTATGGATAAAGAGACTAAAGTAATACATACTTCAACAAAAGATCAAATAGTTGATATGCTAACCAAGAGCTTGGATGGACCAAAGCTACAAAGATTCAAAGATATGGCAGGCATAAAGAAGATAGAGAAAACCTCAATTGATGATTGAGGGGGAGCTGTTGGTGCAAGGAAATCAACAATTGAAGTTTTGATGAAGGTTTGGAAGTCAAGGATTGAAGAAAAGATCAAGTTATGAAGCTTGAAGGAACTGTATATTCAGAGGATGAAGATGTGTATACATATGTACATTAATTTAGAGTCACTTTATCTTATACCTTTGTATGGTTATGAGCTTGTAAATATTTGCCTATATAAACAAAGAAAATGTCGGGGCAAATATGAGAGATTATGTAAGAACAAGTTTGGAAGAGAATTAGATGTCATTAGATACTCTAGAAGTGAGTAGAATCTCTCTCATTACTCAGATGTAAATTTTCTCAGAAATAGAAAATGTTGCGCCCGATCTTTCTGAGTATTCTCCTTTTGTGTTGAATCTTTTGTGAAATGCTTTTGTACAAGTCTAAGTATATAGTTGATTGATCTCTGTACAAATTTTCAGCCTCTAACTGTGATCATGCTCACAGAATTGAGTGTAGGAACATTTACATGTGTAAATGCAAACAAGAGAAGTTGCAGGAGGTGCAAAATTCGAATCTAATGTTTTGGTCAGTTCTCCTTCTACAATGTAAAGTTTTGAGCAAGCAAGCACTCATTCTTTAAGTTGGAAGGTAAGCTACCTATGGTTAAAAGCATTTGCATAAATGGGTTCTAGATTGAGAGAACTAAGTGTTAGAAGTTACAAGTGTCTAAATGGACTTCTCAGAAGAACAATTTTAGACATAGGTGACTCGTTAAGTTCATTTCTCAAGATCTACTGAATCTCTTGAAATGATTTAACTTGGCGAAGGTGTGCAAACTATAGGCGACACCTTATGCAAAGTTTTATAAAAAACTTCACAGTTTTGATAAGTCAATGAGAGAGATATGTGCAGCAGACATTCTGTAGAATCATCTTCTTCACAGTTTATCCAAAATCTTTATAATTGATCCTTAATCCTCCAAATTGGTAAACGTTTTAAGTTAATCTTGATATAGAGGTGCTCTAAATTCAAAAGTAGCTTGTTCTTTTGGAGATT
>CM035427.1:147594263-147599263 GCA_020310875.1 Ceratopteris richardii | reverse complement strand
AGGATGGTGACTAAGAATGTGACTGATTACATCACTTCAATTATGTCTTTTTATGGACTACATTCATAGTGGCATTTTTTTTTGTTTAATTTCAAGATTCTAATGAGGTTTCTATTGTGCAATGATTGTAAAGGAACTTGCATGAGTAAATTCTAGGTGATTCAAGAATATAAACCAAGAAATTCTTACATAATATATCTCCCCTTTTAGAACCTTTTTCCATACTTCCATTGATTTTGCATTGCAGGATGGTAACTAAGAATGTGACTCATTACATCACTTCAATTATGGCTTTTTATGGACTATATTCATATTGGCAATTCTTTTGTTTAATTTCAACATTTTGATGAGGTTTCAATGGTGCAATGATTATACAGAAACTTGCATATGACAAAATGGATGGTATGAAAAAATGGAAAAGATTGGATGACACGACCGATACAAGCGATACGAGCCATCCAAAATTCTCCGATTACCCGTATCGCTTGTATCGGTCGTGTCATAAAAACTTCTCTATCCTCCTCACATTTAACTTTTCAACATGAATAAAGCAAAAAGCACCCAAAATAGACATTTTGATGATAGGACCAATTCAATTTTTCTTGAACCATGCAATGAATTCACTTTTACTTAGTTCTCAAGAGGATCAATTCAACATTACACTACTCAAGGCATATAAATATAGTTACAATGACCATCTTCGAGATGAAGATTGGCATAATTACATACAATTTGTACATCAATAAATCTTCCAACATATGTTGGTTACACATTAGATTACAATCTTACATTCCAAAAATATAATGTTTCACCCTTCTTTTCTGTCCTTTTTGGAGCCCTCACCTCTACTCTTATTCTTTGGTCCATGCTTCAATGGGGAGTGAATAGGAAACCCTTTCTTCTTTTCTTTAGACTTCTTTTTATGTGGTGTGGTGGTGGAGGTGATTTTGGATCATAAGGGCATATTGCATGTTCCATAATGTTCATTTATTGCTCTCTCCTTGATCAAGATGACCCAAGCATATGGATAATCTGACAAGTTTAACTCAAGGTTGTAAAACCTGGTTTCCAAGAACCTTACTACATTTGCAATCACTCTCCAATCACATGAGGTGTTGTATTTCTGTAATGGCACATGTATTTGAATGTATCCAAACCTTTTTTCTTCTTTCAATGAAGGAATTCCTGGAATGTTTTCATCAATATGCATTTTGAGAAGCTTAGCAGCACTCAAGGTAAATTTAAATTTAAAATGGATGGCAAGGCGTTAAAATAGAACACAACAAAACGTATGGCGAGGCTTACACTTTGGAGTTTCCATGTTGTGATTGGAGAGAATTCCTTGCTGTCTTCTTTGTCCTAGCCATAACCTACAAAAAAAGATTATTATCATCAGATAAATAGGACTTTCACTAGAGAAAAATAGATCATGGATCAATAAGGATTAATACTAGGACATGGATCAAGTACACAAAAAAAGATTACATCCTTCATATTTGCAATGTCTTGTATCCCTTTGGGCAATAAATATGTGTATCTATGTACATCTCATGAGTAATAAGCTTTGAAAAGAAATATATTTAATAGAAATAATTGGAAACACAAGCAGAAACAAAGCATGAGACATGACCAATCCAAGCGATTAGGGTCATCAAAGAATATCGGATGGGTCTAATCGCTTGCATTGGTCCTAATTGCTTGAATTGGTCATGTCCAAAGGAGGTCATCTTGAAGCTTAGATTGCATGTGAGCTTTTTTATCTTATTATTGGTTAAGAATTTGGAGAAAATAATGCAACCATTGCATCCGAAACATGCCAAAACCCTAAGATTGACTGTCTATTTGCATGATTTTGATACCCGGAGGTCTTGATAAGCCTTTTTGTATTGATTTCTAGACACGACCGATGCAAGCGATTATGCCCATCCAACATTTCCAGATGAGCCTAATCGCTTGCATTGATCGTGTCCTAGATTCATGTACAAATAGTCTCATCAAGGCCTCTCGATATCAGAATCATGCAAATAGACAATCAATCTTAGGGTTTTGGCACATTTTGGATGCAATGGTATCATTAGTTTCTTGAAATTCTGAGCCAATAGTAAGATAGGGAAGTTCATGACCGATGCAAGCGAAATAAGCTAACTTGCATAAAAAAGAGTTTAAAAGGTTGGAACAAATTTTAAAAACAAAAAAACTAATTAAATAAGTTTTCACAAAGCACTCAAGAAACATGACCGATACAAGTGATTAGGGTCATCGAGAAATCCCCGAATGTCCTTAATCGCTTGTATCGGTCGTGTTGTAAAATAATTGATGATGATGACCCTAAACCCTCACACAAAATATGGTCTATGGAAAGTTTTGAAAAGCATGTAAAAACTCGAAGACAATGGCAAGTTGATGGTAGCAAGGAGTTCACAAAAAAATGAAAAAAGTGAATAGAGGAGCTTAAATAGGTCTCTGGGATGATTTGACCGTTGGTGACATGTGGCAATGTGTGATTGGTCCATGTCACCTAGTCATTGCAATCCCAACGTTACAATGCCATGTGGCATCATTTGAGTGGGCCACGTCATCTAGTCGTTGTGATTTCCAACGTCCTTTTGCCATGTGGCACTCACTTATTGGTCCATGTCATGTGACCGTTACCCAGTCCTTCTCGACTATAAATGCGAGCCCCTTTCACCATTTCACATTTTCAACCTTCATAGAATTTCTCTCTTCATCACCCATGCATACTTGTGCTTCATACCCGATACGATTGATACAAGTGATTACATGCGTTTGACCCACCTTTGACTAGCCTATTTCGCTTGCATCGGTCATGAACTTCCCTATCTTACTATTGGCTCGGAATCAAGAACCTAATGCTACCATTGCATCTGGAATGTGCCAAAACCCTAAGATTGATTGTCTATTTGTATGATTCTGATATGGGGAGTCTTGATGAGCCTATTCGTGCATGAATCTAGGACATGACCAATGCAAGCGATTAGGCTCATCTGGAAATGTTGGATGGGCCTAATCGCTTGCATCGGTCGTGTCTGGAAATCAATACAAAAAGGCTTATCAAGACCTCTGGGTATCGAAATCATGCAAATAGATAGTCAATCTTAGGGTTTTGACATGTTCTGAATGCAATGGTAGCATTATTTTCTCCAAATTCTTAACCAATAATAAGATACAAAAGTTCACATGCAATCTAAGCTTCAAGATGACCTCCTTTAGAGACGACCAATTCAAGCGATTAGGACCATCCAAGCTTCCTTGATGGGCCTAGTCACTTGAATTGGTTGTGTCCAATCAAGTATCATATTTATAGCTACATGAATGAATGCTCCATATAGAACAACTTAATGTGTGTATAAATATTATTTTCAACATTAATTATATGTTTCTATAAAGTTAAGGATGAGAAATCAAACATGACCAATGCAAGCAATTAGGCCCATCGGATATTCTTTGATGACCCTAATCGCTTGGATCGGTTGTATCTCATGCTTTGTTTCTACTTCTGTTTCCAGTTATTTCTATGACTTTAAAAGTTTCCTTGGACCTTTTCTGACCTAGATTTTCAATTTTTTCCATAGATATCTATATTGGATGAAGACAACTACATTGGTAGGGGGAAGGGAACAAGGAAAACCATAGAGGAGAAAAGAAAGACAAAGATGGATATTCATTCAGTGATCCACTATCTTCCAAAACTGAATCCAAAATTATTTTGTGTTATTCATAAGCAGTATAGTGAAGAGGCAGATTTTTCACTATTCTCCTTGAGGACTCTTTCAAGATACATGGGTTTTACTTCAATACCCTTTAATGAATACAGAGTTTTGCTACTTGAAAGAACAGCTACATTAAGAATTTTTGGATATGCCCCAGGATTCAATGCTTCAAGGGCAGGCTACTTCCTTTCTTACTCAAGCTATGCAATGGCTGCAGGGGTGTCATATGTTCAAAGTATTGTTGGCTACAAGAGAAAAGAGTACCTCAGATATAGAGGAGATTTGCTAGAGCCAAGTTCATTCAAAAGACTCAAGAAGGATTAAATATATTTCTTTTCAAAGCTTATTACTCATGAAATGTACATAGATACATTGTAATATATTTATATGCCTTGAGTAATGTAATGTTGAATTGATCCTCTTGAGAAGTAAGAAAAAGTGACTTCATTGCATGGTTCAAGCAAAATTGAATTGTTCCTATCATCAAAATGTCTATTTTGTGTTCTTTTTGCTAAAACTGCTTTTTAGAGCTCCCTTACATTTTTGAATTTCCAATTTGCAATGACAATTATCTTCCTAGATTGAAAATCTGGATGAATCAGTACTTCTGGACACCTCTCCTCTGAGTCCAAGGCTATCCAAAGTCCAAGCTTTCTTTTCCACCTTTTGTTGAATGATCAAGAGCATCCCAATCTAATGAAGAGATGCAAGGACCAGGCAAATGTGTTAGATTTCCATAAAAGCTCCTCCCTAATGGCACCTGATAATATGCAAAATGGACAAATAACTCTATGCTATTAAAAACTGGAGCGGATTTGTCTCCATACATAAGCTCTGCATATTCCTTACGAAGAACTCTGAATATTCGTGTTAAACATTCAAGAGGTTGCCACTCTTAATTATTGGAAGGAAAAATATCTACAATACAAAAACATATATTTTGTTATACAAGAACAACTGAAATGATAGAAGATCATTGTAAAACTTCACTTACAGTACAAAGGGAATTGCATATGATTTTCCAGAACAAGATCCTTAGCTTTGTACACATGTTGTACTCTTGCAAACCAATCACATCTCTTCAATTTGAAACTAAGAATATGTCCCCTCCAATGGTTTCTTGTGTCGTCTCTTTTAGCATGCTTGACTTTATGGGCAACTCTATAGCTAGGAAGCATAGTTACTCATTCATTTAACTTCACAGAAAGAGGTTTCCATAAAGAATCCTCTCTTCTATTGTAAACCTCACATGAGGTTACATGATTGGAA
>CM035427.1:147576763-147589263 GCA_020310875.1 Ceratopteris richardii | reverse complement strand
TCATATTTCTTGGGCATGGAGATCTCATACACTCAACATGGAGTGTATGTAACTCAAGAAAGGTATTTGAAAAACTTGTTGATCAAGTTTAAAATGGATGATTGCAGGATAGCACCTACTCCAATGGAAGTGAATCGCAAATTGAGCAGATATGGAGGAGAAGAGTTCAAGGACATGAAGCTATATCAAAGTTTGGTTGGTAGTCTGATCTATGCTACTTTAACTAGGCCTGACTTGTCATATGCAGTTGGAGAATTCATTCATTGTCCTAGGAAAGAACATTGAATTGCAGGACAAAGAGTGTTGAGGTACATTGTTGGAACTCAAGGTCAAGCACAAGCATGGAAGCACATCAGAAAGGTGGCACACACAAGAAGAAGGAGCAAGGACGGAGCTCCATGAAGTACATGTCAACTCTTCAGAAGAATCGTCTACAAAAATAGTGATTTCCATCACTAAAACCATTGTAAATACACTTTCCTATTTTTGTAGCTCCATTTTGTGCAAGCAGAGGAGTCCTCGAGCTTGAGGAGCATTAGAAGTATCATCCTACCAATTTTCATAATTTTTAGACGCCGTTTGAGCCCTCAAATAAGCCCTGGAACCTAATTTTTAACTAAGCCGGACACTAGGTCTGGACAGGGCCAAAACTAGTCAAAAAACTATAAAAAGAGCTAGAAAGCTCATTTTTGAGGTTAGCTTGTTAGAGAATAGAGCTTTTGTAAGAGAACTCTTTTGCAATCGAAGCTTTCCATTGTTCCTCTCTTTGATCTTGCCTTGTGTGCGTGTGTGTGTATGTGTGTGCATGTTGGTGTGCTTTCACTCACACACTTGTGCTTTCACTTGCTCGTGGTCTTCATACCGGTCCTCACGTCTCCACGGATTGACAAGTAAAGGAGGTGGTGCTTACGCTTGAGCTACACCAAATTTTGGCGCCGTTGTCGGGGAGAGAGCTTCAAGGACGAGCGTTGTGATGGTAAGATCGTAGATTTGCGACGTTGGAAGGTAAAAAAACTATCATTTTTGTTCATTTTTTGGTTTTTTTTCTTCATCTTCATCATCATCACCATCTCCATCTTCTTCCATCTTCTTCTCCATAGAAATTTCTTGTTTTTTAGTGCATTTTCATCATTTTCATACCATCTTTCATGCATTATTGTGCGAGGAGGAGTTAGGAAGTGCAAGAGAGTGCAAGCGTTGTGTTTTGTCATGATTTTCTGCACATACGGAGCTCGCCATTGCTCGGCGCTCAGAAATCCAAAGTTCCCGCCAAAAAACACGATTCTGTGATGAAAATCGCGATTCTGTGAAAATTCAATTTTTTTTTTAAATCGCGATTCTCTGTTTCCCGCCTAAAAACCTTTTGAAAAGAACACGATTCTGTGGTCATTCTTAGAATCGCGATTCTGTGGTTGTGCTCAGAATTGCGATTCTCACAAATCACGATTTTCAGCCAAAAAACACGATTCTGAGAAAACACGATTCTATGGTTGTGCTCAAAATCGCGATTCTCTAAATTTTTGGAAACCACGATTCTCTGAGACAAAATCGCGATACTCTAAAAACACGATTCGAAACGAGCTTTCCAACGAGCTATAGAGCTCAAAAAATGGACTTTGGATGAAAAAGTTATGTCAAATCAGGCTCCTGGGGGTCAAAACAGGCAAACAGGACCTTTTGGAAAAAATCGCGATTTTGTGAACTTCAAGAGAATCGCGATTTTATGAACTTTTAGAGAATCGCGATTGTGTGAAATCAGAGAATTGCGATTTTGTACCTTGAGAATCGTGTTTTCACAAAATCATGTTTTTGGCTGAAAATCGTGATTTGTGAGAATCACAATTTTGAGCAGAGAATCGTGATTTTGAGCAGAGAATCGTTTTTTTGAGAATCGTGATTTTGAGCAGAGAATCGTGTTTTCACAGAATCACCTTTTCACAAAATCGTGTTTTTGCTGAAAATCGTGATTGGTGAGAATCGCGATTTTGAGCAGAGAGTCGTGTTTTTGAGAATCGCGATTTTGAGCAGAGAATCGTGTTTTCATAGAATCGTGTTTCACAAAATCGTGATTTCACAAAATCGTGTTTTCACAAAATCGTGATTTCACAAAATCGTGTTTTCACAAAATCGTGTTTTTGAGAATCGTGTCTTAGAGAATCGTGTTTTTAGAGTATCGCAATTTTGTCTCAGAGAATCGTGGTTTCCAAGATTCTGTGAACCACGATTCTATGAAAACACGATTCTCTACTCAAAATCGCGATTCTCAAAAACACGATTCTCTGCTCAAAATCGCGATTCTCACCAATCACGATTTTCAGCAAAAACACGATTTTGTGAAAAGGTGATTCTGTGCAAACACGATTCTCTGCTCAAAATCGCGATTCTCAAAAAAACGATTCTTTGCTCAAAATCGCAATTCTCACAAATCACGATTTTCAGCCAAAAACATGATTTTGTGAAGACACGATTCTCAAGGTACAAAATCGCAATTCTCTGATTTCACACAATCGCGATTCTCTGAAAGTTCACAAAATCGCGATTCTCTTGAAGTTCACAAAATCGCGATTCTCTTGATTTCACAAAATCGCGATTTTTTCCAAAAGGTCCTGTTTGCCTGTTTTGACCCCTAGGAGCCTGATTTGACATAACTTTTTCATCCAAAGTCCATTTTTTGAGCTCTATAGCTCGTTGGAAAGCTCGTTTCAGATAGAATAATTTGAAGTTGACCTTCAAGTGGGACCTAGAACCCAAGGGGACTCCAAAGGATTTTTGAACCATACCAAGGGGAAATTTTGGACTCTTAGCCAAAGCTTATGAACCTGAGATCTGGTAGACACCTAGGCAAGGATAGACAAAGCATTAGATCTTCTCAATCCAATGTCAACCATACAGTTAAGTCTTGGGCACAACAACTAAGTGGTTGTCCTTACGTACTAAACTCTGACACAAGTGACTCAGAAATGTCTTTTAGCATGGGGAAACCTGCACGTGGCTCAGGAACTGCCCATCTACAAACACCAGAAGGACCCTATAAAACACAATTGGAATATATTCGGACCAACCGATTAGGTGCTCGTATCTATGAGGATGGCTTGAGGCGATTAGTGGTCCAACTCAAAAATCCAGATCAACCCTTTGGACTTGAACACCCGGTGGTCAAGTTCGAAGAGGGTTCATACATTGATAAGGAAGGAACCATGTATGTGGTCACCAACCTACCAGATAGGACCGATGAGTTTGGAAATGTCATTCATGAGAATGAGATAGGAGACCTAGAACAAGGAAATGTAGGACAAGGACCCCAGACTCCTAGAGGTAAGTCAGTTCTGACCAGAGTGATCACACCAGATTGGATCCCTCAAGACAACAAAAGCATAGAACTATTCTTGAATAGAGAAACAGAGGAAGCCTTTTGGAGATTCAAGCCAGATCAACCTAGCCAATTGGGCATAGTCATCATCTATGAATTCAAAGATCATGAGATACCAGGCAAAGTTGTCTACCTGGATAACACGTCAGAGAAAAATTTCTTGGTAACAGAACATGATAGACATGCATATACTTGGAAGAGTGAATTGATTTTCCCTCCACCAAGATCCAATGTTTCCCATGGCCTCCAAGGAGTAGGATCATCCCAAGCTCATGAAGCCTAGAGAGAAAGAAATAGAGAGAGGCCTGAGGTAAGTTTTGCACACCTTGTGGGCAGGAATAGATCAGGAGTTGAAAATGAAAGACCTGAAAGAGAGAGACAGCAAGCACATAGGCAATAAAGAGATGAACAGGATTTTCCATTGCTTAGACCCCGAGAGCACACAAGAACCCTTAGACCCACTCAAGTGATCAAGGCAATGAAAAATTATTTTGACGGGACAGGAGATCCTTATGATCATGTGGCCGAGTTCAAACAAGTGTTAAGAGCTGAACAGGTTGAGGATTTGTTCACCCAGTATGAGGCATTTGGTCTGACTCTTAAGGGCACTGCCTTAGCTTGGTTTCAACCACTAAGTAGTCGCAACTATCACGATATAGGTCAGCTGCTAGACAAATTCATTGTAGAATTTTCCAAGAGTAGTATCAGGCATAACACATCATCTTTGATCCAGAGTTTCAAGCAGACACCCCAAGAAACAGTGCGACTAGCAGGTAGAAGGTTTAGACAATACCTAGAAAGATGCCCTGCTCCAGAGTTAGCCACATGAGCCAAACAAGTGGCTTTGTTCTTAGATGGCTTACTGAGCACAAAGTTGAGATCATATGTGTACTTGAAAGAGCCCAGATCCATAGAAGAGTGTGTGCGGACATGCATTGACATAGAAGATAACTTGGGTGAGGAGTTAGGATTGTCCAAACTCTATAAGGATTCTGATAGTTCTACCAGTCATACTTCAAAAATCTCCACGGAAATAGATGAGATAGCTGAGCAAGTTGCCGAGAAACTGGGTGTCCAAAATAGACAAACACAAAGAGTCACCTCATTGAACCGATGTTATACCTGCGGAGGGGACCACATGGCTAACGTATGCCCAATACAAAACCAAAACATTAGAGAAAAGAATGCTCCATATTGCACTATTGAGAGAAAATACACGAACCACACGGCTCAAGATTGTCCCTACAATAGGCAGGCTGTTAGACAAACTTATCAGCAACCTTACCAACAAGGTAGGTATGCGAACCAATACCAACAACCATATTATCGACCACAAGAGCAATATCAGGCACAATTTAGGCCACAACCAGTCTTGGGAAACCAACCACCAGCTCCTGCCAACGTGATTCCAGTCAAGTATGATGTGGGAGAGGAAAATCCAAATAGAGCATTGGTAAATTCAAAGGATGGAAGTGAGAGTAGTCAAAAGAAAAAGAAAAGAAAAGGAGTAAAACAAGAAGAGGAGGAATCATTGTTCGAAGTACCAGAAAATTTCAAGAAATATGAAGTTGACGACCGCAAAATTTTGGTACGAATGCCTAAGAGAGAGGCCATCATAGGAGAATCATATGATAACAAAGAAAAGACCAAGAAAATTGTAGTGACCATTGAAGAGAACGAAGAGAGATGTACATATATAGGAGATGACCTAAGTGCAAGAGAAGAAATGGAGCTCGTAGCTCTATTAAGGGAATATAGGGATGTGTTTGCGTGGCACTATAGAGACTTGAAAGGGGTAGATCCAAGAATTTGCTCTCATACTATCCCCATGACTGCTGATGCCAAGCCCACCAAATAGAAGCCCTACACATATAATGATACATATGTAGCCAAAATAAAAGAAGAAATTGATAGGCTGATTGAAGCTGGATTCATCTATGAGATTGAGCATACTGAATGGGTGTCCCCCATCGTAGTGGTGCCCAAGAAGAACGGGAAGTTGCGAGTGTGTATTAACCTTAAAAAAGTTAATGCCGCTACGATCAGAGATAGTTATCCACTTCCAATCACGGAACACCTATTGGAGCGTGTTGCAGGCAAGGAAGTTTATAGCTTCCTTGATGGATTTTCAGGTTACAATCAAGTAGCCATTGCCCCAGAAGATCAACACAAAACAGCTTTTGCCACAGAGTGGGGAATCTTTGCATTTCGTGTGATGCCATTCGGGCTCACAAATGCACCTGCAACATTCCAACGGCTCATGTGTCATGTCTTCAAAGAGTTCTTGCGAAAGAGCGTAGAAGTGTATGTGGACGATTTATGTGCTCATTCCCAAGAAAGAAGATACCACATCCCTGAGCTCAGATAGATCTTCAACAAGTCTAGAGAATATCGAGTGTGTCTGAATCCAGAAAAGTGTGTGTTCATGGTGCGTCAAGGTAAAATCTTAGGTCATATTGTTTCTAAGAATGGAATCTCAACAGATGAAGATAAGGTACGAGCCATAGCGGAGCTGCCAAGGCCGAGGAATGTCAAAGAGGTACAAGCCTTTATGGGCCATTGTGGATATTACCGTAGGTTTATCCACATGTACGCGATCATAGCTAGACCCCTTTATGCTTTGTTGTCTAATTTTGAGTGGAACAATGAATGCGAGAATTCTTTCAATGAACTGAAGAAACGTTTGTGCACAGCACCAATACTGACCACTCCTGATTGGAATAAGCCATTCCATGTCCATGTGGATGCATCCAATCATGCCATAGGATGTGTGCTAGCACAACCCACAGGTGAAGGGAATTTAGATTTGCCCATAGCATATGCTAGTAGACAACTAAACCCAGCCGAAAGAAATTATACCACAACCGAGCGAGAAGGGTTAGGCATGGTATATGCTATGAAGAAGTTTAGACACTATTTATTGGCCAAGTTCAAGTTTTTCACTGATCATCAAGCTTTGTTATATTTGGTCAATAAACCCTGCAATACTGGACGCTTAGTAAGATGGTTCCTCTTACTAATGGAGTATGACTTTGAAGTTGTTGTCAGGAAAGGTAAAACCCACCTTCGGGCAGACCACCTTTCTCGCATCACTTCAGGAGAGTCACCACAAGGAGTGTTTGATGAATTACCCGATGCTTATCTGTTCAATTTAGAAGTTTTTCCTAAATGGGCAAATAAGTTGGTACCAGTCCTAACCTTCGGCCCTGCAAATAAGAATGTGAAAACATCACAAGAAGAAATTGTAAAATCACAAAAATACCACATATTGGCAGGAAGCATGTACAAACAAGACACTGAGGGTGTATTAGCTTGTTGTGTTGAGGACAATGAACATAGTAGTTGGTTGCAACAAGCCCATGAAGGATTGCTAGGAAGTCACTATTCTAAACAACGAACATTGCAGAATCCAAAACGTTTAGGAGTGTATTGGCCTAGCATGGACAAAGAAATTCATGAGTGGATTAAGAACTGTCCTGTGTGCTAGGAAAAACCCCCAGTGGAGCATGCAACCCTTTATCAAGTGTCAATAATTCCAGATTGGAGTGCTCCATTGGTAGAGTTTATGAGGTGGGGAAGATTACCCAAAGAGGCTAGTCTAGCAAGAAGATGAAGCATGGAGCAAGAGGCTCAAGGCTATGCCTTAGTAGGAGACAACCTATACCGAAGAGGCAAAGATGGTTACTTAAGACTGTGCATTCATGAATCAAACTATTTAAAGGTCTTAGAAACTGCACACAGTGGTGTCGCAGGTGGACACTTCGGTCCTTATCGAGTAATCAAAACCATTCTATTTTCAGGACTTTGGTGGCCCACTCTTCATATGGATGCTCATACCTATGTGAAGAAATGTGACACATGCCAACGTGCACAATATCCAGTTAGAAAAGACGAGATGCCCTTGAGGCCAATGATGGGAGGGCGTGCATTTTCCAAGTGGGGCATAGACTTCATAGGTCCTATTAACCCCCCAGCTAGAAACTCCCATGCAGAGTATATTATTGTAGCCACAGATTACCTTACCAAGTGGGTAGAAGTGAAAGCCACAACAAAGAATGATGCTCAAACAATGGCTAAGTTCTTATTTGAGAAGGTGTTCACCAGATATGGGCTACCAATAGAGTTAGTGAGCGATAGAGGCACACACTTCTTGAATGAGGTCATTGAAAATCTTCTCCAAGAATTCTTGGTGATACATAAGAAATCTGCCCCTTATCACCCACAAGCTAACGGACAAGCCGAGAGCACCAATAAGATCCTCTGTAACGTATTGACAAAACTGGTCAATAATAAACGCTCTGATTGGGACAAACAACTTCATCATGTTGTTTGGGCTTATCGAGTTGCCTACAAAACGGTACTCAATGCCACCCCATTTCAGATGGTCTTTGGACAGAATGTTGTGCTACCATTAGATTTCTTAATCCCAGCTTTAAAAGTAGCACAAGAGCATGAGTGGAATGGACATGAATTGTCCTCTAGGATCTTTGATCTAGAACGCTTAGGTGAGACAAGGCTACGCGCGGCAGCAGGCATCTATGCTGCAAAGAAAAGGCAAAAGGCATACTTTGATGCACACATCAAGGATAAGGGATTGAAAGAGGGAGATCTAGTGTTGGTTTATACACTCAAACAACATGCCTGTAAGTTGGAAAAAAGAGGATATGGACCCATGATCATTAATAGAATTTCTACTAGTGGTGCAGTTCAGTTGGCCACTCTAGAAGGAGATATCTTGCCAAACTATATTAGTGGATGTAGAGTCGAGCTATATCAAGAACCTCTTACTGAGGATATGCTTACGAGACTCAACACTGCTAAGAAGCGAAAAGAAGAGGAGTTAAGGGTGAGAGAAGAAGCACAAGCAGAGGCTAGAGAGCACATAAGGCGAAATAAGTTAAGGCGACTAGGCCTAGATGTCAACTCAAAAGCCCCAAAATATCACATGGATATGTGCCAAAAATCAGGCATACCGACTTCTCAAGTCATTGACCGACGTCCCTTTGTGACCATCGAGATAGGACAAGGAAAGGGTGCAAGGACTGTGAAAGCATTGATTGACTCAGGTGCAGCAAGTAGTGCAGTTAGACTTTCCTACTGCCAAGACTTGCAGTTGAACATCAATCCCATAGAAGCTTATCTCATAGGATTGGGAGGTGTGGAAACCCCTTGTCTGGGCGAGGTGGAACTTCCTATCTACCTTCAAGATGTTCCAATGAAAGTCAAAGTGCTAGTGTGTCAAGATGAGAACCTTACAGAACCACTTGTCTTAGGACAAGATTGGATTTATGACAATGCAGTCAACTTGAACCTAAGAAGTCAACTTCTTCAAGTTTGGGTCCAGGGACAATGCTTTACATTAGAACTAGAAAATGGCATGCTCACAAATCCAGATGTCACATCTTGTAGTTCTCCTAGGACTAATCTTAGCAACAGAGATGTTGTATGCGTCAAAAGCTCTATGTTGCAGGAGAACTCTATCATGGAAGAACAGGCTCAAAGACAAGCAGACTCCTCCTCTGGTGCAAGGATTGATGCCGTCACAACACCTCAACCAAAAAGGCAAGCGAAACAGTGCATGACAACTGTTATGTCAAATCGAAGGACACCATTTAAAAAGAGAGTAATACCGGGCATGAAGCAGATCTGGGTACAAAAAGGAGAGAAACCACCAGCATTGCCCCCACAAATCCCATCTAGGCAAGCCAACCAGGCCAGAAGACGAAGGAAGAATCTCGGACAAGTTCAACCACAAGGTATCCGACAAGTTTGGGTGCCTAAGAAATTAGCTGCAGCTCAACAAGGACAATTACAGATGTGGGTACCTAAGAAGCTCTTACATCCACAACAACCTATGTTCTCCCACATGCGGAAGGTCTCAACAGAGAAGCCACAAAGAGAAAAGGGTAAGAATCACATACAAAGATGGAAAGAAGATCAAATCACCTCTTCAACAATAGTCAGAAGACGTGTAAAAAGGGTATGGGTTTGGAAGCCAAAAGTACAAGTAGCCTCCACCGAACCAATGCGCCAACCACACTGGATACCACAGTTCAGAAAGCATCCAAAGAGGAAAACGCCTGAAGTGATCTCTACAGTGCCAAATGCTGTTCTCAAATGGATCCCCATAAAGAGGCAGGATCAGTTGTCATCTCGAGATCCAAGAGATACCTCCAACAAAGATGGCATCAACATCCACAAGTAACATCAAAAGCCTCGAGGAGCGACAACATGTGCTCGTTGCACAACCCTGTCTTTTGCACCATTCAGGTCTTGCATTTCCAAAGTATGCGTTGATATAGGGCCACATCACACGACTGTGCATAGACACACTTGAGAATTCCAGGCACAAGAGCACATTGACATATGTCAAATATTTTTATTGATACTAACCTTTGTCTTCTTGTTTTGTGACATTGTTTCGCAAAAAAAAAAAAAAAAAAGCGAGAGAGAGCTTGTTCCAAGGTTTGGCTCATGGAACATGAATGAGTCTTGCTTAGTTGAAGGAGGAACCATTGATTACTGGACATTTATCAGCTTTGATAGAAGTGTGTCTCAGCTAGCAGAATGATATTATGGCTGCCTTATCTGGTAGATGTTAAGCACTTGGCATGAACATGGCATCCACAACTATGTTTTTCTCTTACCAGGGTAGGAGTGAAGAGCTTGAAGGTCCGCAACTTGAGTGATGCCTAACTACTTCATGTACGAGAGCATCCAGGGAGATATCTGCAAGGAGTAGTTCTAGTACCCTGCAAATCTTTGTATGTATACTGGATGAGAAGACTCTTGTGTATGGTGAGCCAAAGAGAATATGCGAAACTAAGCTTGGTGTAGTTACCCAATGTTGTTTGCCAAGGAATATGAAGAAATTCAGTTCTTAGTATTTGGCAAATGTTGCCTTGAAAAGAGGAGACATGACCAGGCACTCATAAATTTTCATCAGTGGACCATCAACATAGACATTCATCGACAATGTTCCATCACAAATGCCGGTTGTACAACACGAAGAGATAAACATCGATCGAACCTTCACCATGGTAAGTATCTTTACTTTGGCAACACCATAAACATGATAGAATAGGCAACCTCTTCGTCAGCATACCCTTGAGCACTTAGCTCAAGATCTCTAATTTTTACACCATAATTCTTCCAATGCATTTTCCAAGTAAGCATGCATAGGGCTACATTACAAGGCCGTGCACAAGGCACATATTTTCCTTAACCCATGCATGAACACACTTACCCATCATCCATTATGGGTTATGAGTAATTGGCATGAATACTATGAACATCCATTTTGGAAGCTCTAGAAGACATCAACGACGACTCACAACGACAGAGTCATGTTGGAATCCAAGGAAGAAGCACATACCAAGAGACTACAACTTGCAAAGACTCACACTGATAGATGCAGAACCAGAAAACCAACCCTGCCTCATCTCGAAGTCAGATGACTTTTGTTCATACAGAAGAGACGCTGCCTCTCAAGGCACTACTTGGAAAAACCACCACAACAAGGGTCTGTCAGGGACGATAGACTCGAGAGGGGGGGGAGTGTTGGAACTCAAGGTCAAGCACAAGCATGGAAGCACATCAGAAAGGTGGACACACACAAGAAGAAGGAGCAAGGATAGAGCTCCATGAAGTACATGTCAACTCTTCAAAAGAATCCTCTACAAAAATAGTGATTTCCATCACTAAAACCATTGTAAATACACTTTCCTATTTTTGTAGCTCCATTTTGTGCAAGTCGAGGAGTCCTCGAGCTTGAGGAGCATTAGAAGTATCATCCTACCAATTTTCATAATTTTTAGACTCCGTTTGAGCCCTCAAATAAGCCCTGGAACCTAATTTTTAACTAGGCTGAACACTAGGTCTAGACAGGACCAAAACTAGTCAAAAAACTATAAAAAGAGCTAGAAAGCTCATTTTTGAGGTTAGCTTGTTAGAGAATAGAGATTTTGTAAGAGAACTCTTTTGCAATCGAAGCTTTCCATTGTTCCTCTCTTTGATCTTGCCTTGTGTGCGTGTGTGTGTATGTGTGTGCATGTTGGTGTGCTTTCACTCACACACTTGTGCTTTCACTTGCTCGTGGTCTTCATACCGGTCCTCACGTCTTCGCGGATTGACAAGTAAAGGAGGTGGTGCTTACGCTTGAGCTACATACATTAAGGGTACACTCAAAGAAGGTTTGTATTATGGTTTTACATCAGATACAAACATCAAGATATATAGTGATGCAGATTGGGCAGGTAATCTAGATGATAGGAGATCAACATATGGATACTTGTGTTATGTGGGAGATAAGTTAATTTCATGGTGTTCAAAGAAGCAACACACAGTTTCTTTTTCATCTACAGAAGCAGAGTATAAAGGTATGGTGGAAGCTGCAAAAGAAGTGATATGGCTTAAGACTCTGATGAAGAGTTTTGACATTACTCAGAGTACACCCACTATTCATGGAGATAACATGAGTTCATTGTATTTAGCTGCTAATCCTGTTTTTCATCCCAGGACCAAACACATTGAGATTTAGTATGACTTTCAAAGAGAGAAGGTGATGGATAAAGAGATTGAAGTCATACATACTTCAACAAAAGATCAGATAGCTGATATGCTAACCAAAAGCTTGGATGGACCAAAGCTACAAAGATTTAAAGACATGGCAAGCATAAAGAGGATAGATGTTTCTGTGCATTCTCCTTCTGTGCTTGATCATTTCAAGAATCCTTTTGTACATGTCTAATTCCATAGTTAATGAGTCTATGGTTAAAGTTTGAGAGCCTAATTGTAAACAGGCTGTGAGAATTATGAGTAGGAAGATTCATATGTGAAGAAATGTTCACTGTTTCTTGAAACAAGCGCAAAATTTGATGCTAATGTTTAGGTCATTTCTCCTTCCACAGTGTAAAGTTTTGAGAAAACAAGCACTCAATCTTTAATTTAGGAAGTAAGCTACCTGTGGCTAAAAGTATTTGCATAAACGGATTCTAGATTGAGAGAACCAAGTGTTAGAAGTTATAGGTGTCTGAATCAACTTCGTAGAAGAACAGTTTTAGACATAGGTGACTTGTTAAATTCATTTCTCAAGATCTACTGAGTCTTTTGAAGTGTTCTAACTTGGAGA
>CM035427.1:147564263-147569263 GCA_020310875.1 Ceratopteris richardii | reverse complement strand
TCTGATGTAAAAGCATAATACAAACCTTCTTTGAGTGTACCCTTAATGTACCTCAACACTCTTTGTCCTTCAATCCAATGTTCTTTCCTAGGACAATGCATGAATTGAGACAATACTCCAACTGCATATGACAAGTCAGGCTTAGTTAAAGTAGCATAGATTAGACTACCAACCAAACTTTGATATAGCTTCATGTCCTTGAACTCTTCTCCTCCATATCTGCTCAATTTGTGATTCACTTCCGTTGGAGTAGGTGCTATCCTGCAATCATCCATTTTAAAATTGATCAACAAGTTTTTCAAATACCTTTCTTGAGTTACATACACTCCATGTTGAGTGTATGAGATCTCCATGCCCAAGAAATATGACAAATCTCCCAAGTTAGTGATCTTGAACTCTTTCTCCATTTGCTTCTTTAGGCTTTGAATGCCTTTCTCATCTGTAACTGTAAGAATTATATCATCAACATATATGCACATGTTAATGAACCCATTATCACTTGCTTTAACAAACAAGCTACTATCTGCTTTAGATACTTGGAAACCAAGTTCTTTCAAGAACTTCACAAGTCTTTAATTCCATGCCCTTGGGACCTGCTTCAAGCCATACAAAGCTCTCTTGAGCTTGCACACATGATCCGGATACCTTCCATCTCTGAATCCTTGTGGTTGCTCCATGAAAACATCATCTGAAATATAACCATTTAGAAAAGCATTCTTCACATCTAGTTGACATAACTTCCAACCTTTACATGCAGCAATAGCTATGAGTGTCCTGATTGTTGTCATCTTTGCTACAGGACTATAGGTCTCATCATAATCTATACCATATGTCTGAGCAAAACCCTTCACAACAAGTCTAGCTTTATACCTAGACACACTTCCATCTGCAAACCTCTTTGTCTTGTAGACCCATTTACATCCAATGATCTTCTGACTATTTGGTTTAGGAACCAAATCCCAAGGCTCATTCTCCATCAATGCATCATACTCTTCCTGCATAGCTTTCTCCCAATTTTCCTTACCTTTTGCCTCTTCACATGTAGAAGGGTCTTCATCTGCCTTTATCATATAAGCATAATCTTTGGTAGCCAAAAAAGAAGTGTCAGAGCTATACCTTGTAGGTTGCCATTTGTGTCTTGTTGACCTTCTAAGTTCTCCACTTCTTGAGGTTTCTGGCTCATCACACTCAAGATCAAATTTTGGCACTTCTTCAACTTCAACCTGTACTTCATTGTTCGTTTCTTCATCAAATATCTGAACCTTTGATTTACCTTTCTTCTGATCCACAAGTTCTTCATCACCTGCATAAATATTGATTGTACCTGCATACCAAGTACTTGCTCATCAAATGTAACATCCTTTGACACTAGGAATTGTTTTGTGGATGGACTCCACAACCTATATCCCATCTGCTTATCATTATATCCAATAAACACATACTTTTGAGCTTTAGGTTCCAATTTGTGCCTTAATTGAGATGGCACATATGCATATGCCAAACATCCAAATACTTTGCAATGATCTAAAGTAGGTCTCTCACCCCACCATGCCTCATATGGTGTCATACCCTGCAAAGCTTTACATGGTAACCTATTAACCAAATAAGTAGCTGTATTTACAGCCTTAGCCCACAAATAATTTGGGCAATTTTTCTCCTTCATCATGGATCTTGCAAACTCAACAAGTGTTCTATTCCTCCTTTTTGCTACACCATTTTTTTGAGGAGAGTACCTACATGTTGAGTGTATGAGATCTCCATGCCCAAGAAATATGACAAATCTCCCAAGTTAGTGATCTTGAACTCTTTCTCCATTTGCTTCTTTAGGCTTTGAATGCCTTTCTCTTCTGTACCTGTAAGAATTATATCATCAACATATATGCACATGTAAATGAACCAATTATCACTTGCTTTAACAAGCAAGCTACTGTGTGCTTTAGATACTTGGAAACCAAGTTCTTTCAAGAACTTCACAAGTCTATAATTCCATGCCCTTGGGGCCTGCTTCAAGCCATACAAAGCTCTCTTGAGCTTGCACACATGATCTACCTTCCATCTCTGAATCCTTGTGGTTGCTACATGAAAACAACATCTGAAATATAACCATTTAGAAAAGCATTCTTCACATCTAGTTGACATAACTTCCAACCTTTACATGCAGCAATAGCTATGAGTGTCCTGATTGTTGTCATCTTTGCCACATGACTATAGGTCTCATCATAATCTATACCATATGTCTGAGCAAAACCCTTCACAACAAGTCTAGCTTTATACCTAGACACACTTCCATATGCAAACCTCTTTGTCTTGTAGACCCATTTACATCCAATGATCTTCTGACTATTTGGTTTAGGAACCAAATCCCAAGTCTCATTCTCCATCAATGCATCATACTCTTCCTGCATAGCTTTCTCCCAATTTTCCTTACCTTTTGCCTCTTCATATGTAGAAGGGTCTTCATCTGCCTTTATCATATAAGTATAATCTTTGGTAGCCAAAAAAGAAGTGTCATAGCTATACCTTGTAGGTTGCCATTTGTGTCTTGTTGACCTTCTAAGTTCTCCACTTCTTGAGGTTTCTGGCTCATCACACTCTGGATCAAATCTTGGCACTTCTTCAACTTCAACCTGTACTTCATTGTTCTTTCCTTCATCAAATATCTGAACCTTTGATTTATCTTTCTTCTGATCCACAAGTTCTTCATCACCTGCATAAATATTGATTGTACCTGCATACCCAGTACCTTGCTCATCAAATGTAACATCCTTTGACACTAGGAATTGTTTTGTGGATGGACTCCACAACCTATATCCCATGTGCTTATCATCATATCCAATAAACACATACTTTTGAGCTTTAGGTTGCAATTTGTGCCTTAATTGAGATGGCACATATGCATATGCCAAACATCCAAATACTTTGCAATGATCTAAAGTAGGTCTCTTACCCCACCATGCCTCATATGGTGTCATACCCTACAAAGCTTTACATGGTAACCTATTAACCAAATAAGTAGTTGTATTTATAGCCTCAGCCCACAAATAATTTGGGCAGTTTTTCTCCTTCATCATGGATCTTGCAAACTCAACAAGTGTTCTATTCCTCCTTTCTGCTACACCATTTTGTTGAGGAGAGTACCTACAAGTAATTTCCCTTTTTATACCTGCATTCCATAAGTAATCACTGAACTCATTAGAGAATTACTCTCCCCCTCCATCTGACCTTAGTCTCTTCAACTTATGACCTCTCTCTGCATACACATAATAATGTTTGAATGTATTGAATACCTCTGACTTATCTTTGATCACATAGATAGTGATCCATCTAGTAGCATCATCAACATAAATCACATACGTTGAGCCATTGATACTGAAATACTTTGATGGTCCCCACACATCTGTGTGTACCAATTCAAGCTTCTCTGAATACATAAAACCATTCTTGGAATAAGATTGCTTATGAGCCTTACCTAATTGACATGCCTCACATCTGTATGTCATATGTTGACCTACAACATTAGGCAATCCAAGCACTGAACCATTATTAACCATATCTTTGATACCTCTTTCATTAAAATGTCCAAGCCTTTTGTGCCAAAGATCTAACTCAGAGATCTTATATCCTCCATAAGTGAACAAGGCATGACCAACATTCCCTTGGATCTTCAATGTGAACAATCTTCCTTCTTTCTTCCCTGAAACAATTTGTTTATACCCATTGCTAGGTTCTTCCACAAACACTCCTTCATTAGTGAACCTAACTTCATAACCTTTTTCAACAATTTGGCCTACACTTATCAGATTCTTAGGGAGTGTAGGAACATACAAAACCTTACTCAAGAGAGTACTACCATCCTTTGCCTTCACTAATCCAATTGACTTCACATTGTGCTTTGTATTGTCACCTGTTTGAACTACATGATTAGTTATCTTATTCTCCAAATCAGTCATCAAAGCTATGTTACCACTCAGGTGATTGCTACACCGTGAGTCAATGTAGAAGACTCTTTGGTCTTCACTTTGCCTTTCACAAGTTGCATTCATTATCAATGTTGAATCCTCCTTCTGATCTGAATCATAATTGTAGTAGGTATTGTTGTATTGTTGACTTTGGAATCCTCTACCTGCATTTCTTCCAAGTAACCTCTACTACCTCTACCTCTGAAATTACCTCTTTGATTCCTGCCACCTCTTCCTTTTGAATAAAAATTCTGATTATATCCACCATTACTTTGAGTATTATGCCAACAATCATTAGCTAAGTGATTTGTCTTACCACAAATCCAGCAAGCTTTAACTCCATCTTTATTACTCCTGCCTCTTCCTCTACCTTTGCCACCTCCTCTTCCTCTTAGGAAGTTGGCTTGGCTAGTTGTACCTTCATCTTCATTTGCTTGTTTCTTCCCTTTGATATTCTTCTTCTTATCCTTTGAATACATTGCTTGACCTGCACTCTTATAACTTTCACCTTTGACATCTTGCTCAAATGTTAGCATATGTCCTAGCAATTGATTTAAATCAGGAGTGAAATGATCAAGTGATAATTTAGTAGACAAAATGAATGGCTTCCATTTGTCATCACCTCTCAAACCTGTGAGGGTTTGCCTTACCAATTTATCCTCCTCAATGTCTTCATCAACTGCTCCTAATGCATCTGCAATGTCCTTCATCCTTGTTACATAATCTGAGATGGATTGAGAGGCCTTCTTCTTGAATGTGGTAAATTCTGCCCACAAGGATGCCTTCCTAGACTTTGTGGTGTTTTGAAAATGCTCCTCCAAAGCATTCCATATATCACTTGCACTTTCAAGACCTCTAATGTGAGGTAGCAAGTAGTCATTAACTGCCATGTAAATAATGCTCCTGGCTTGAACATCTTTCTTCATCCAAGTCTTCAAATCTGATAATTCTTCCCTAGTTGGAACACTAGGATCTCTGAACTGAGGCTTTTCTTCTTCACCTGTGATGTATCCTATCAAATATTTGCTCATAAGGTGAGCT
>CM035427.1:147544263-147559263 GCA_020310875.1 Ceratopteris richardii | reverse complement strand
TAGACAGATAGATAGATAGATAGGTAGGTAGGTAGGTAGGTAGGTAGGTAGGTAGATATATAGATAGATAGATAGATAGGTAGATAGATAGATAGATAGATAGATAGATAGATAGATAGATAGATAGATAGATAGATAGATAGATAGATAGATAGATAGATAGATAGATAGATAGATAGATAGATAGATAGATAGATAGATAGATAGATAGATAGATAGATAGATAGATAGATAGACACTTGTGTATCACCATGAACTCTTGCATTAGGTTTTCAATGAATTTAGTTAGGAAGTGTGTAACCTTAGATTTTGACTCCTTACTCATGCAAAACTTTAACCTGTGCACTGAGAAATGATCAAATCTTTGACCATCGAGATTGCGCCTGTTTCAGAAAACAGTGAACACTTCTCCACATATGAATGTTCTTACTCATAATTCTCACAGCCTGTTTACAATTAGGCTCTCAAAATTTAACTATAGACTCATTAACTATGGAATTAGATGTCTACAAAAGGAGTCTTGAAATGATCAAGCACAAAAGGAGAATGCACAGAAACATCGGGCGCAATTTTTCTTCCATTACTAGAAAACTTTACATCTGGATGAGAGAGCTAATCTTCATACTTCTCAAGTGTCTAATCACTCCTTATTCTTCTGAATTCTTGTATTCTATACTCTCATACATTTGCCCCGACATTTTTCCTTTGTATATATAGTCAAATATTTACAAGCTTATGACTATACAAAAGTATAAGGAAACTATCTCTAAATTAATGTACATATGTGTACACATCTTCATCTTCTGAATATGCATTTCCTTCAAGCTTCATAACTTGATCTTTTCTTCAGTCCTTGACTTCCAAACCTTCATCAAAACTTCAATTGTTGATTGCTCTGCACCAACAGCTCCCCCTCAATCATCAATTGAGGTTTTCTCTATCTTCTTTATGCCTGCCATATCTTTGAATCTCTGTAGCTTTGATCCATCCAAGCTCTTGGTTAGCATTTCAGCTATCTGATCTTTTGTTGAAGTATGTATTACTTCAATATATTTATCCATCACCTTCTCTCTTAGAAAGTGATACTGAATCTCAATATGTTTAGTCATGGCATGAAAAGCAGGATTAGCAGCTAAATACAATGAACTCATGTTATCTCCATAAATAGTGGGTGTACTCTGAATGATGTCAAAACTCTTCGTAAGATTCTTAAGCCATATCACTTCCTTTGCAGCTTCCACCATACCTTTATACTCTGCTTCTGTAGATGACAAAGCAACTATGTGTTGCTTCTTTGAACACCATGAAATTAACTTATCTCCCACATAACACAAGTATCCATAAGTTGATCTCCTATCATCAAGATTACCTGCCCAATGTGTATCACTATAGATCTTGATGTTTGTATCTGATGTAAAACCATAATACAAACCTTCTTTGAGTGTACCCTTAATGTACCTCAACACTCTTTGTCCTGCAATCCAATGTTCTTTCCTAGGACAATGCATGAATTGAGACAATACTCCAACTACATATGACAAGTCAGGTCTAGTTAAAGTAGCATGGATCAGACTACCAACCAAAATTTGATATAGCTTCATGTCCTTGAACTCTTCTCCTCCATATCTGCTCAATTTGTGATTCACTTCCATTGGAGTAGGTGCTACCCTGCAATCATCCATTTTAAACTTGATTAACAAGTTCTTCAAGTACCTTTCTTGACTTACAACACTCCATGCTGAGTATGTGAGATCTCCATGCCCAAGAAATATGACAAATCTCCCAAGTCACTGATCTTGAACTCTTTCTCCATTTGCTTCTTTAGACTTTGAATGCCTTTCTCATCTGTACCTGTGCATCCAATGATCTTCTGACTATTTTGTTTAGGAACCAAATCCCAAGTCTCATTCTCCATCAATGCATCATACTCTTCCTGCATAGCTTTCTCCCAATTTTCCTTACCTTTTGCCTCTTCATATGTAGAAGGGTCTTCATCTGCCTTTACCATATATGCATAATCTTTGGTAGCCAAAAACCAAGTGTCATAGCTATACCTTGTAGGTTGCCATTTGTGTCTTGATGATCTTCTAAGTTCTTCACTCCTTGACGTTTCTGGTTCATCACATTCTGGATCAAATCTTGGCACTTCTTCAACTTCAACCTGTACTTCATTGTTCTCCTCTTCATCAAATATCTGAACCTTTGATTTACCTTTCTGTTGATTCACAACTTCTTCATCACCTGCATAAATATTGATTGTACCTGCAAACAGGCTGTGAGAATTAAGAGTAGGAACATTCATATGTGAAGAAGTGTTGACTGTCTTCTGAAATAGGTGCAATCTCGATGGTCAAAGATTTGTTATTTCTCAGTGCACAGTTTAAAGTTCTGCACAAGTGAGGAGTCAAAATCTAAGTTGGAAGATAAGCCATCTATGGCTAAAAGCATTTGCATAAACGGGTTCTAGTTTGAGAGAATCAAGTGTTAGAAGTTACAGGTATCTAAATCGACTTCTCAGAAGAACAGTTTTAGAAATAGGTAACTTGATGAGATCATTTCTCAAGACCTACTGAGTCTTTTGAAATGATTTAACTTGGAGAAGGTGCGTAAACTATAGGCGGCACATTATGCAAAGTTTTATAAAAAAATTTACACATTTGATAAGTCAATGAGAGAGTTATGAGCAGCAGACTTTCTGTGTAGTCATCTTCTTCACAATTTGTTCAAAATTTTGATAATTGAGTATTGATCTTCCAAATTGGTGACGGTTTTGAGTTACTCTTGATATAGAGGTGCTCTAATTTCAAGAGTAGCTTGTTCTTTTGGAGATTAACACTCTCCATCAGTGTGGTATCAGAGCACGAAGTATCAAAATTGAAGAAAGGAGGACCCCGACTGCTGCAGCCATACATAATTCAACAATTGAAGATTCAAAAGGTGAAAGCTTGAGAGCAAAGCTTGAGAAGGAGGCCATAAGACATCAAGGAAGAAAAAAGAAACTTCATTCGAAGTAAAGGTAACCTTATTCCTCAAAAAGCTTGAAGGATATAATACACAAGTGAACAAAGGATGGGAGATTCTCTTCATATAGAGAAATTGGATAGAGAGAACTATCCAGCATGGTCAATGAGGATGGAAGCTCATCTTATGAGCAAAGACTTGATAGGTTATATTACAGGTGAAGAAGAAAAGCCTCAGTTCAGAGATCCTAGTGTTCCAACTAGGGAGGAATTATCAGATTTCAAGACTTGGATGAAGAGAGATGCTCAAGCCAGGAGCATTATCTATATGGTAGTCAATGACTACTTGCTACCTCACATTAGAGGTCTTGAAAGTGCAAGTGATATATGGAATGCTTTGGAGGAGCATTTCCAAAACACCACAAAGTCAAGAAAGGCATCCTTTTTGGCAGAATTTACCACATTCAAGAAGAAGGCCTCTCAATCCATCTCAGATTATGTAACAAGGATGAAGGACATTGCAGATGCATTAGGAGCAGTTGATGAAGATATTGAGAAGGAAAAATTGGTAAGACAAATCCTTACAGGTTTGAGAGGTGATGAAAAATGGAAGCCATTCATTTTGTCTACTAAATTATCACTTGATCATTTCACTCTTGATTTAAATCAATTGCTAGGACATATGCTAACCTTTGAGCAGGATGTCAAAGGTGAAAGTGATAAGAGTGCATGTCAAGCAATGTATTCAAAGCATAACAAAAGAATATTAGAGGGAAGCAACAAACAAATGAAGATGAAGGTACAACTAGCCAAGCTAACTTCCTAAGAGGAAGAGGAGATGGCAAAGGTAGAGGAAGAGGCAGAAGTAATAAAGATGGAGGCAAAGCTTGCTAGATTTGTGGTAAGACAAATCACTTAGCTAATGATTGTTGGCATAATACTCAGAACAATGGTGGATATAATCAGAATTTTAATTCAAGAGGAAGAGGTGGTAGAAATCAAAGAGGTAATTTCAGAGGTAGAGGTAGTAGAGGTTACTTTGGAAGAAATGTAGGTAGAGGATTCCAAAGCCAACAATACAACAATACCTACTACAATTATGCTTCATATCAGAAGGAGGATTCAACATTGATAATGAATGCAACTTGTGAAAGGCAAAGTGAAGATCAAAGAGTCTTCTACATTGACTCAGGGTGTAGCAATCACCTGAGTGGTAATATAGCTTTGATGACTGATTTGGAGAATAAGGTGACTAATCATGTAGTTCAAACATGTGATAATACAAAGCACAATGTGAAGTCAACTGGATCAGTGAAGGCCAAGGATGGAATTACTCTCTTGAGTAAGGTTTTGTATGTTCCTACAATTCCTAAGAATTTGATAAGTGTAGGCCAAATTGTTGAAAAAGGTTATGAACTTAGGTTCACTAATGAAGGAGTTTTTGTGGAAAAACCTAGCAATGGGTATAAACAAATTGTTTCAGGAAAGAAAGAAGGAAGACTCTTCACATTGAAGATTCAAGGTAATGTTGGTCATGCCTTGTTCACTTATGGAGGACATAAGATCTCTGAGTTAGATCTTTGGCACAAAAGGCTTGGACATTTCAATGAAAGAGGTATTAAAGATATGGTTAACAATGGTTTAGTGCTCGGATTGCCTAATGTTGCAGGTCAACATATGACATACAGATGTGAGGCATGTCAATTAGGTAAAGCTCATAAGCAATCTTATTCCAAGCAAGGTTTTATGTATTTAGAAAAGCTTGAGTTGGTACACATAGATGTGTGGGGACCATCAAAGGATTTCAGTATCAATGGTTCAAGGTATTATGTGATTTATGTTGATGAAGCAACCAGATGGATCACTATTTATGTGATCAAAGATAAGTCAGAGGTATTCAATACATTCAAACATTATCATGTGTATGCAGAGAGAATTACAGGTCAAAAGTTAAAAAGACTAAGGTCAGATGGAGGGGGAGAGTATTTTTCTAATCAGTTCAGTGATTACTTGTGGAATGCAGGTATAAAGAGAGACGTTACTTGTAGGTACTTTCCTCAACAAAATGGGGTAGCAAAAAGGAGGAATAGAACTCTTGTTGAGTTTGCAAGATCCATGATGAAGGAGAAAAATTGCCCCAATTATTTGTGGGCCAAGGCTGTAAATACAACCACATATTTGGTCAATAGGTTACCATGTAAAGCTTTGTAGGGTATGACACCATAGGAGGCATGGTGGGGTAAGAGACCTATTCTAGATCATTTCAAAGTATTTGGATGTTTGGCATATGCATATGTGCCATCTCAATTGAGGCATAAATTGGAACCTAAAGCTGAAAAGTATGTGTTCATTGGATATGATGATAAGCAGATGGGATATAGGTTGTGGAGTCCATCCACAAAACAATTCCTTGTGTCTAAGGATGTTACATTTGATGAGCAAGGTACTTGGTATGTAGGTACACTTAATGTTCATGCAGGTGATGAAGAAGTTGTGAATCAAAAAGAAAGGTAAATCAAAGGTTAAGATATTTGATGAAGAAGAGAACAATGAAGTACAGGTTGAAGTTGAAGAAGTGCCAAGGTTTGATCCAGAATGTGATGAACCAGAAACCTTAAGGAGTGGAGAACTCAGAAGGTCATCAAGACACAAATGGCAACCTACAAGGTATAGCTATGAAACTTCTTTTTTGGCCACCAAAGATTATTCTTATATGATAAAAGAAGATGAAGACCCTTCTACATATAAAGAGGCAAAAGGTAAGGAAAATTGGGAGAAAGCTATGCAAGAAGAGTATGATGCATTGATGGAGAATCAGACATGGGATTTGGTTCCTAAACCAAATAGTCAGAAAATCATTGGATGCAAATGGGTCTAAAAGACAAAGAGGTTTGGACATGGAAGTGTGTCTAGGTATAAAGCTGGACTTGTTGTCAAGGGTTTTGCTCATACATATGGTATATATTATGATGAGACCTATAGTCCTGTGGCAAAGATGACAACCATCAAGACACTCATAACTATTGCTGCATGTAAAGGTTGGAAATTATTTCAACTAGATGTGAAGAATGCTTTTCTAAATGGTTATATTTCAGATGATGTTTTCATGGAGCAACCGCAAGGATTCAGAGATGAAAGGTATCCAGATCATGTATGTAAGCTCACGAGAGCTTTGTATGGCTTGAAGCAGGCCCCAAGGGCATGGAATTATAGACTTATGAAGTTCTTGAAAGAGCTTGGTTTCCAAGTATCTAAAGCAGATAATAGCTTGCTTGTTAAAGCAAGTGATGATGGGTTCATTTACATGTGCATATATGTTGATGATATAATTCTTACAGGTACAGATGAGAAAGGCATTCAAAGCCTAAAGAAGCAAATGGAGAAAGAATTCAAGATCAGTGACTTGGGAGACTTGTCATATTTCTTGGGCATGGAGATCTCATACACTCAACATGGAGTGTATGTAACTCAAGAAAGGTATTTGAAAAACTTGTTGATCAAGTTTAAAATGGATGATTGCACGATAGCACCTACTCCAATGGAGGTGAATCACAAATTGAGCAGACATGGAGGAGAAGAAATCAAGGACATGAAGTTATATCAAAGTTTGGTTGGTAGTCTGATCTATGCTACATTAACTAGGCCTGACTTGTCATATGGAGTTGGATTATTATCTCAATTCATGCATTGTCCTAGGAAAGAACATTGGGTTGCAGGTCAAAGAGTGTTGAGGTACATTAAGGGTACACTCAAAGAGGGTTTGTATTATGGTTTTACATCAGTCGATACAAACATCAAGATTTATAGTGATACAGATTGGGTAGGTAATCCTAATGATAGGAGATCAACATATGGATACTTGTGTTATGTGGGAGATAAGTTAATCTCTTGGTGTTCAAAGAAGCAACACACAGTTGCTTTATCATCCACAGAGGCAGAGTACAAAGGTATGGTTGAAGCTGCAAAGGAAGTGATATGGCTTAAGACTCTTATGAAGAGTTTTGACATCATTCAGAGTACACCCACTATTCATGGAGATAACATGAGTTCATTGTATTTAGCTGCTTATCCTGTTTTTCATGCCAAGACTAAACATATTGAGATTCAGTATCACTTTCTAAGAGAGAAGGTGATGGATAAGGATATTGAAGTAATATATACTTCAACAAAAGATTAGATAGATGATTTGCTAACCAAAAGCTTGGATGGACCAAAGCTACAAAGATTCAAAGACATGGTAGGTATATAGAAGTTAGAGAAAACCTCAATTGATGATTGCGGGGAAGCTTTTGGTGCAGGGCAATCAACAATTGAAGTTTTGATAAAGGATTAAACTCAAGGATTGAAGAAAAGATCCAGATATGAAGCATGAAGAAAGCATATGTTCAGAGAATGAAGATGTGTATACATATGTACATTACTTTAGAGTTAGTTCACTTATACTTTTGTATGGTCATAAGCTTGTAAATATTTGCCTATATATACAAGGAAAAATGTCGGGGCAAATATGAGAGAGTGTAGAATACAAGAATTTAGAAGAATTAGAAGTGATTAGACACTTAAGAAGTGTGGATATTAGCTCTCTCATCTAGATGTAAAGTTTTCCACAAATGAAGAAAAGTTGCACCCGATGTTTCTATGCATTCTCCTTTTGTGCTTGATCATTTCAAGAATTCTTTTGTAGAAATCTAATTCCATAGTTAATGAGTCTATGGTTAAAGTTTGAGAGCCTAATTGTAAACAGGCTGTGAGAATTAAGAGTAGGAACATTCATATGTGAAGAAGTGTTGACTGTCTTCTGAAACAGGCGCAATCTCGATGGTCAAAGATTTTATCATTTCTCAGCACACAGTTTAAATTTTTGCACGAATGAGGAGTCAAAATCTAAGTTGGAAGGTAACCCATCTATGGCTAAAAGCATTTGCATGAACGGGTTCTAGTTTGAGAGAACCAAGTGTTAGAAGTTACAGGTGTCTGAATCGACTTCTCAGAAGAAGAGTTTTAGACATAGGTAACTTGATGAGATCATTTCTCAAGATCTACTGAGTCTTTTTAAATAATTAACTTGGAGATGGTGTGCAAACTATAGACAAAACCTTGTGCAAAGTTTTATCAAAAACTTTACACATTTGATAAGTCAATGAGAGAGTTATGTGCAGCAGACTTTCTGTGTAGTCATCTTCTTCACAGTTTGTTCAAAATTTTGATAATTGAGTATTGATCTTCCAAATTGCTGAAGGTTTGAGTTACTCTTGATATAGAGGTGCTCTATTTCAAGAGTAGCTTGTTCTTTTGGAGATTAACACTCTCCATCAACATAGATAGATAGATAGATAGATAGATAGATAGATAGAGAGATAGAGAGATAGAGAGATAGATAGATAGATAGATAGATAGATAGATAGATAGATAGATAGATAGATAGATAGATAGATAGATAGATAGATAGATAGATAGATAGATAGATAGATAGATAGATAGATAGATAGATAGATAGATAGATAGATAGATAGATAGATAGATAGATAGATAGATAGATAGATAGATAGATAGATAGATAGATAGATAGATAGATAGATAGATAGATAGATAGATAGATAGATAGATAGATAGATAGATAGATAGATAGATAGATAGATAGATAGATAGATAGATAGATAGATAGATAGATAGATAGATAGATAGATAGATAGATAGATAGATAGATAGATAGATAGATAGATAGAGAGATGGATAGAGAGATGGATAGAGAGATGGATAGAGAGATGGATAGATGGATAGATGGATAGATGGATAGATGGATAGATAGATAGATAGAGATATGGATAGAGAGATGGATAGATAGATAGATGGATAGATAGATAGATAGATAGATAGATAGATAGATAGATAGATAGATAGATAGATAGATAGATAGATAGATAGATAGATAGATAGATAGATAGATAGATAGATAGATAGATAGATAGATAGATACATACATACATACATACACACATACATATATACATACATACATACATACATACATACATACATACATACATACATACATACATACATACATACATACATACATACATACATAGATATGTTGGAGACTTCTTAATCTCCAAAGGTCTGATCTATACTGATCTAAGAACACTTCTATATCAGTTATGGATCAAACTTTACACAAATATTGTCTTCTTTTATCAAAACTTTCAATAACACTTTTCTGAGTAAAGAAATTTCTTCGTTAGAAAGTCTGCTTCTGAAATCAACTTCATTTACTGCACATATCTTCAAAGTTTTTCAAAATAATGATGCACATATCTTCAATCTACCTTTGCGCAATTATATCAACCATTAGTTCATCGAAAGAATAATTAAAACTTTAATTTGATCCTTAAGTTTAAAAGTATGTCAGAAACTGTCTTTTTGAACAAGCGCCTTTGACATAGGTCATTTCTAAGGTTGATTTCTCACAACACAGATCTTGTTTTGCTAAATGCTTTTAGCCATAGCTTCCTTACCTTCTAACTTAGATTTTGAATGCTCATTGATAAAAAACGTTACACTGTGCACTGAGATCTAAGCAAAACATTGACACGAAAAAGTGCATGAATCTGAGAGATCATCTGCAGACTTTACATACACATGTTCCTATTGATCATACTCACAGCAGAAGAAGAATTAGACCATGAAACTTTGAACATAGCTTCATTAGCGTCTAGATTAGATGTGTACAAAAGGATTTCTGATCCACATGATCAGACTGAGAGAAATCTACGAAATACTCATTGTTATTTTCTGAAGATGACTCTCTTCACATCTAACTCTATGACACTTGTCTTCTAATGACTCTCTCATGTATTTCTTTACATCATTGACTTATATACATATGGTTCTAGACTTATCCCGCATCTATTACATTACTCCTTATCATCCTAAGGATTATCTATACTCATATTACAAGAATTTCCAACACTAATGTACATATGTATACAAACTTCACTTCTAAGATCTCTTCACTTTCTCAAGTGACTTCTTGAACTTCAATCTGATCTTTGACATGCTTCAAGCTCTTTGTAATCATCAATTTGTGATTGTTGTGTTCCAACAGCTCCCCCTCAATCACTAATTGTGATTATTCCAGTCTTCTTCACTCCTGCCATCTCCTTGAATCTTTGTAGCTTAGGTCCATCCAAGCTTTTTGTTAACATATCTGCAACTTGTTCTTTTGTTGGAGTATACATCACTTCAATCTCTTTATCAGTTACCTTTTCTCTCAAGAAATGATACTGAATCTCTATATGCTTAGTCCTGGCATGGAAAACAGGGTTAGCTGCCAAATACAATGAACTCATATTATCTCCAAGAATAATTGGAGTACTCTGATCAGTTCCAAAACTCTTCAATAAGGTCTTTAACCATATCACTTCTTTTGCAGCCTCTACCATTCCTTTATACTCAGCTTCTGTAGATGACAAAGCAATTGTATGTTGCTTCTTTGAGCACCAAGAAAGTAGTTTATCTCCAATATAACAGAGATACCCATGAGTAGACCTTCTATCATCTGAATCACCTGCCCAATCTGCATCACTAAACACTTTGATTCTTGTATGAGAAGTAAATCCATAATACAGACCTTCACTTAGGGTTCATTTGATATATCTCAGTACCCTTTGAGCTGCAATCCAATGAGTCTTCTTGGACACAATGCATGAATTGTGATAACACACCTAGTGCATATGATAGATCTGGCCTTGTCAAGGTAGTATAGATTAAACTACCTACCAAACTCTGATATTTCTTCATGTCATTAAATTCTTCACCTCCATACTTGCTCAATTTATGATTTACCTCCAATGGTGTGCTTGAAGACTTGCAATCCTCTATGTTGAACTTGATCAGAAGATTCTTCAAATATCTCTCTTGTGTAACATGTACTCCATGTTGAGTATATACAATCTCCATTCCTAAGAAATAAGATAAGTTTCCCAAATCACTTATCTTAAACTCCTTCTCTATTTGTTTCTTAAGCTCATTGATTCCTTGAGCATCTGTACCTGTGACAATAATATCATCAACATAAATACACATGTATATGTATGCATTTTCACTTGCCTTCACTAGCAAGCTACTATCTGCCTTTGATGCTTGAAATCCACATTCATTCAAGAACTTAACAAGCCTGTAATTCCATGCTCTTGGGGCTTGCTTCAGGCCATACAAAGCTCTCTTGAGCTTACACACATAATCTGATCCAATTGAATCCATGAAGCCTTCTGGTTGCTCCATGTATACTTCATCTGCAATATATCCATTCAGGAATGCATTCTTCACATCTAATTGTGATAACTTCCATCCTTTACAAGCAGCAATAGCAATCAATGATCTGATTGTAGACATCTTAGCAACAGGACTAAAGGTTTCATCATAATCTACCCCATAAGTTTGAGCATAACCTTTAACCACAAGTCTAGCCTTGTATCTAGACACCTTACCATCTACAAACCTTTTTGTTTTATACACCCACTTACATCCAATGACTTTCTAATTCTTTGGTCTTGGCACCAACTCCCATGTTTCATTTTCAAGTAGAGCATCATACTCTTCTTGCATTGCCTTCTCCCAATTCTGTTTATCTTTAGCTTCTCCATATGTGATTGGATCCTCTTCTGTCTTCACAATGTAAGCATAATCTTTTGTTATTAGAAAAGATGTATCATAACTATACCTGATAGGCTCTTTCCTTTCTCTTAAGGATCTTCTGACCTCTGCACTTCTTGAAGTTTCAGCCACATTTGATTCTGGATCAAATCTTGGCACATCTTCCACATTGTCCTGCAATTTACTTTTATAATCAACATCATCAATATCTTCTTCATACACACTTACTTTTGTCTTCCCTTTCCTTTGTATTTCTTCAACACCTGCATAATCATTTGTTGACCCTGTATACCATGTTCTTTGCTCATCAAATGTAACATCTTTGGTAACAAGAAATTTCTTTGTTGATGGACTCCACAATCTTTAACCCATCTGTTTATCATCATACCCAATAAACACATACTTGTCTGCTTTGGGTTCTAGCTTATGTCTTAATTGTGAAGGAACATAAGCATATGTGAAACATCCAAATACTTTACAATGATCAAGAGTAGGTCTCTTACCCCACCATGCTTCATAAGGAGTTCTTCCATCCAAATCTTTACAAGGTAATCTATTCACAAGGTATGTTGCAGTGTTGATAGCTTCTGCCCATAAGTAATTTGGGCAATTCTTTTCCTTCATCATTGCTCTTGCAAATTCTACAAGAGTTCTATTTCTTCTTTCTGCAATTCCATTCTGTTGAGGAGAGTACCTACAAGTTACTTCTCTCTTTATACCTGCATTCCACAAATAATCATCAAACTCTTTAGAGAAATACTCTCCCCCTCCATCTGATCTCAACCTCTTGAGCTTTTATCCTGTAATCCTTTCTGCATAAGCATGATAATGCTTGAATGTCTTGAAGACTTCTGATTTGTACTTGATTACATATAAAGTAATCCATCTGGTTGCATCATCAACAAACAACACATAATATCTAGATCCATTTATGCTATAGTCCCTTGAAGGACCCCACACATTTGTATGAATCAATTCAAGCATATTTGAATACTTGTACCCTGATTTATTGTATGAACTTTTGTGTGCTTTACCTAATTGACAAGCTTCACACTTGTACACCATGTGTTGCCCTTCAACTTTTGGCAAACCAAGCACCACATCATTCCTTGACATTTCCTTTATGGCTCTCTCATTGAAATGACCTAGCCTTTTATGCCATAGGTCTAACTCAGACATCTTTTGACTTCCATACGTAAATAGAGCATGTCCTACATTACCTTGGACTCCCTTTGATCTTCTCCTACTGATTCATGAGTTGCATTCAAAATGAGAGTCATATCATCCTTCTGATCTAATGCATAATTATAATAACTGTTGTTGTAGGACTGAGATTTAAAGCTTCTTCCACCTCCTCTAGCATATGATGTCCTACCACCTCTTGCTCTAAAGTTGCCTCTTTGGTTTCTGCCTCCTCTACCTCTTTGATTAAAACTCTGATTATTATTTCCTCCATTTTGATTGTTTATACCAACAATCATTTGCCAAATGATTGGTTCTGCCACAAATCCAACAAGCTTTAGTATTATCTTTGTTCTTACCTCCTCTTCCTTTACCTCTGAAGTTTATCTTTCCTTTTGTAAAGTTAGCTTGACTTGAAGTTCCTTCATCATCAGTTGACTGCTTCCCTTTGCCATTCTTTTTCTTGCCCTTGGAGTACATAGCTTGGCTTGCACTCCTATCATTGTCTCCCTTAATGTCCTGCTCAAAAGTTAGCATGTGTCCTAGCAATTGATTAAGATCAGGAGTAAAGTGATCAAGTGACAATTCTATGGACAATATGAAAGGCTTCCACTTCTCATCTCCTCTCAGACCTGTAAGTATTTTCCTTACCAACTTATACTCTTCAATGTCTTCATCTACTGCTCCCAAGCTATCTGCAATATCCTTCATCCTTGCCACATAATCAGAAATTGATTGTGAGCTCTTCTTCTTGAAAGTTGTGAATTTTGCCCCTAATGAGGACTTCCTAGACTTGGTTGTGTTTTGGAAATGCTCTTCCAAAGCATTCCACACATCTGTTGCAGTTTCTAATCCTCTGATGTGAGGTAGAAGATAATCATTTACAGCCATGTAAATGATGCTCCTAGCTTGAGCATCCTTTCTCATCCAATTCTTCAAACCTGCAAGTTCCTCCCTAGTTGAAACACTAGGATCTTCAAACTCAGGATTTTCTTCTTCTCCTGTAATGAATGCCAGCAAATCTTTGCTCATGAGGTGTGCCTCCATCCTCATGGACCAAGCTGGATAGTTCTCCCTATCTAGCTTATCAATTTGCAAGCTTTCTCCCATCTTTGATCTTCTGTGTCTGCAATTACTATGATTTATGATAATAAAGTGTACCTTTGATATGAAGCTTTGAACTTTATTGATCTTTCAAACTCGTGCTTTGTACTTCTAGAGGTTATCTTCAAGAATTTGTCCTTGTCCACCTTCAATTAGAAGGAACTTCAATACCTGCAACAGTCGGGACTTCCAATGCCTTTACTTCACTTGTATTGCACCTTCTGCTCTGATACCAATGTTGGAGACTTCTTAATATCCAAAGCTCTGATCTATACTAATCTAAGAACACTTCTATATCAGTTATGGATCAAACTTTACACAAATATTGTCTTCTCTTATCAAAACTTCCAATAACACTTTTCTGAGTAAAGAAATTTCTTCTTCAGAAAGTTTGCTTCAGAAATCAACTTCATTTCTTGCACATATCTTCAAATTTCTTCAAACTAATGATGCACATATCTTCAGACTACCTTTGCACAATCATATCAACCATTAGTTCATCAAAAGAATGATTAAAACTTTAATTTGATCCTTAAGATCAAAAGTATATCAGAAACTGTCTTTTTGAACAAGCGACTTTGACATAGGTAATTTCTAAGGTTGATTTCTCACAGCACAGATCCCGTTTTGCTAAATGCTTTTAGCCATAGCTTCCTTACCTTCTAAGTTAGATTTTGAATGCTCAGTCATAAAAAACTTTACACTGTGCACTGAGATCTAAGCAAAAATTGACACAAAAAAGTGCACCACTCTGAGAGATCATCTACAGACTTTACATACACATGTTCCTATTGATCATACTCACAGCAGAAGAAGAGTTAGACCATGAAACTTTGAACATAGCTTCAGTAGCTTCTAGATTAGATGTGTACAAAAAGATTTTTGATCCACATGATGATCAGACTGAGAGAAATCTACAAAATACTCATCGCTATTTTTTGAAGATGACTCTCTTCACATCTAACTCTATGACACTTGTCTTCTAATGACTCTCTCATGTATTTCTTTACATCATTGACTTATATACATATGGTTCTAGACTTATCCTGCATCTATTACATTACTCCTTATCATCCTAACGATTATCTATACTCATATT
>CM035427.1:147511763-147539263 GCA_020310875.1 Ceratopteris richardii | reverse complement strand
AATCTGGATATCTTTCATCTCTGAATCCTTGAGGTTGCTCCATGAAAACATAATCTGAAATATAACCATTCAAAAAAGCATTCTTCACATCTAATTGACACAATTTCCAACCTTTGCATGCAGCAATTGCTATAAGTGTTCTAATGGTTGTCATCTTGGCCACTGGACTATAAGTCTCATCATAGTCAATACCATATGTCTGAGCAAACCCTTTCACAACAAGTCTAGCTTTGTACCTAGACACACTTCCATCTGCAAATCTCTTTGTCTTATAGACCCACTTGCATCCAATGATCTTCTGGCTATTTGGTTTTGGGACCAAATCCCATGTTTGATTTTCCATCAATGCATCATATTCTTCTTGCATAGCTTTTTCCCAAATTTCTTTACCTTTTGCCTCTTCATATGTAGAAGGGTCTTTATCTGCTTTAATCATGTATGCATAATCCTTAGTAGTCAAAAATGAAGTATCATAGCTATACCTTGTAGGTTGCCATTTGTGCCTTGTAGACCTCCTAAGTTCTCCACTTCTTGAGGTTTCTGGTTCTTCACATTCAGGATCAAATCTTGGTGTTTCTTCAACTTCAACCTGCACTCCATGATTCTCTTGTTCATCAAATATCTGAACCTTTGATTTACCTTTCCTTTGACTCACAATTTCTTCATCATCTGTATTAATATTGCTAGTACCTGCATACCAAGTACTTTGCTCATCAAATGTAACGTCTTTTGATACAAGAAAATGTTTTGTGGAAGGATTCCACAACCTATATCCCATTTGCTTATCATCATAACCAATAAACACATATTTTTTAGCTTTAGGTTCCAATTTGTGCCTTAATTGTGATGGCACATATGCATAGGCCAAACATCCAAATACTTTGCAATGGTCTAATGTGGGTCTCTTACCCCACCATGCCTCATATGGTGTCATACCCTGCAAGGCTTTACATGGTAGCCTATTGACCAAATAAGTAGCTGTATTTACAGCCTCAGCCCACAAATAATTTGGGCAATTTTTCTCCTTCATCATGGACCTTGCAAACTCAACAAGAGTTCTATTCCTCCTCTCTGCTACACCATTTTGTTGAGGAGAGTACCTGCAAGTAACTTCCCTTTTTATACCTGCATTCCACAAGTAATCACTGAATTCATTAGAGAAATACTCTCCCCCTCCATCTGACCTTAGTCTCTTCAATTTATGTCCTATAATTCTCTCTGCATACACATGATAATGTTTGAATGTATTGAATACCTCTGACTTATCTTTGATCACATAGATAGTGATCCATCTGGTAGCATCATCAACATAAATCACATAATACCTTGAACCATTGATACTAAAATCCTTTGATGGTCCCCACACATCTGTGTGTACCAATTCAAGCTTCTCTGAATACATAAAACCATGCTTGGAATAAGATTGCTTATGAGCCTTACCTAATTGACATGCCTCACATCTGTATGTCATATGTTGACCTGCAACATTAGGCAATCCAAGCACTGAACCATTATTAATCATGTCTTTAATACCTCTTTCATTGAAATGTCCAAGCTTTTTGTGCCAAAGATCTAACTCAGAGATCTTATGTCCTGCATAAGTGAACAAGGCATGACCAACATTACCTTGAATCTTCAATGTGAACAATCTTCCTTCTTTCTTCCCTGAAACAATTTGTTTATACCCATTGCTAGGGTCTTCCACAAACACTCCTTCATTAGTGAACCTCACTTCATAACCTTTTTCCACAATTTGTCCTACACTTATCAAATTCTTAGGAATTGTAGGAACATACAAGACCTTACTCAATAAGGTGCTACCATCCTTGGCCTTCACTAATCCAATTGACTTCACATTGTGCTTTGTATTATCACCTGTTTGAACAACATGATTAGATACCTTATTCTCCAAATCAGTCATCAAGGCTATGTTACCACTCAGCTGATTGCTACACCGTGAGTCAATGTAGAAGACTCTTTGATCTTCACTCTGCCTTTCACAAGTTGCATTCATTATCAATGTTGAATCTTTCTTCTGATCTGAAGCATAACTGTAGTAGGTATTGTTATATTGTTGACTTTGGAATCCTCTACCTGCATTTCTTCCAAAGTAACCCCTACTACCTCTACCTCTGAAATTACCTCTTTGATTTCTGCCACCTCTTCCTCTTGAATTATAGTTCTGACTATATCCACCATTACTCTGAGTGTTATGCCAACAATCATTAGCTAAATGATTTGTCTTACCACAAATCCAGCAAGCTTTGGCTCCATCTTTGTTACTCCTGCCTCTTCCTCTACCTTTGCCACCTCCTCTTCCTCTTAGGAAGTTGGCTTGACTAGTTGTGCCTTCTTCTTCATTTGCTTGTTGCTTTCCTTTGTTAGCTTTCTTCTTGTCTTTAGAGTACATTGCATGACCTGCACTCTTGTCACTATCTCCTTTGACATCCTATTCAAATGTTAGCATATGACCTAGCAACTGATTTAAATCAGGGGTGAAATGATCAAGTGATAATTCTGTAGACAAAATGAATGGCTTCCACTTGTCATCACCTCTCAAACCTGTGAGGATCTGCCTTACCAATTTATCCTCCTCAATATCTTCATCAACAGCTCCTAATGCATCTGCAATGTCTTTCATCCTTGTTACATAATCTGAAATGGATTGAGAGGCCTTTTTCTTGAAGGTGGTAAATTCTGCCCACAAGGATGCCTTCCTTGACTTTGTAGTGTTTTGGAAATGCTCCTCCAAAGCATTCCAAATATCACTTGCACTTTCAAGACCTCTAATATGAGGTAACAAGTAGTCATTGACAGCCATGTAGATTATGCTCCTAGCTTGAGCATCTCTTTTCATCCAATTCTTCAAATCTGATAATTCTTCCCTAGTTGGAACACTAGGATCTCTGAATTGTGGCTTTTCTTCTTCACCTGTAATGTAAGCTATTAAATCTTTGCTCATTAGATGAGCTTCCATCCTCATTGACCATGCAGGATAGTTCTCTCTATCCAACTTCTCTATTTGAAGAGAATCTCCCATCCTTCCTTCACCTGTATATTGAATTCTTCAACCTTTATGAAGTATAAAGTTACCTTTACTTCGAATGACACTCCTTTTGTCTTCCTAGGTGTCGTATGATCTCCTTCTCAAGCTTTTCTTCCAAGCTTTCACCTTTTGAATCTTCAGATGTCAAATTCTTTGTAGCTGCAGCAGTCGGAATCCTCCTTTCTTTAATTCTGATGCTTCCTGCTCTGATACCACTTATGGAGAGTGTTAATCTCCAAAAGAACAACCTACTCTTAAACTTAGAGCACCTCTATATCAAGAGTAAGTCAAAACCTTCACCAATTTAAAAGATCAATGACCAAATATCAAATTCTTGAACAAACTATGAAAAATAAATTACTCAGAAAGTCTGCTGCATATATCTTTCTCATTGACTGAGTAAATGTGTAAAGTTTTTTATGAAACTTTGCACAAGGTGTTGCTTAAAGATTGCGCACCTCCTCCAAGTCAAATCACTCCAAAAGATTCAGTAGAACTTGAGAAATCTACTTAGCAAGTTACCTATGTCTAAATCTGCAATTCTGTGAAGTCGATTTGGACACCCCTAACTTCTTAGCTTTGGTTCTCCCAATGTCAAACCCGTTTGATCGAATCCTTTTAGTTGTAGATAGCTTATCTCTCAACTTAGATTGTGAGCTATCATATGTGTAAAACTTTACACTGTGCACTGAGCACTGATCATTTTCCTCAACTCAAAATCTGGCCTGTTTCAGAAGACTGTGAACATTCTTTACATATGAATGTTCCTACACACAATTCTCTTAGCCTGATTACAATTGGAAGCTGAAATTTTGTATAGAGGTCGATGAACTCTAGAATTAGACTTGTACAAAAGCATTTCACAGAAGATCTACCACAGAAGGAGAAGACACGAAAACTTCGGGCACAACTTTTCTTCTATTCCTCAGAAAATTACAATTGAGTTATGAGAGAGACTTCTTCTCATTCCTATGAACTCTAATGAGTCTTACAACTTCCAAATGCACTATTCTCATACTCTCTTACTGTCTCCTCTTATTGCCCCGACATTTTTCCAAAGTATTTATAGGCAAATATGTACAAGCTTATAACTAAACAAAAGTATAAGTGATCTATGTCTTCACTAATGTACATATGTGTACATATCATTCATCCTGTGAATGTAACCACCATCTTTGCTTCAAGACTTGATCTTATCTCCATCCTTTGTCTTCCAAACTTCAATTGGTGATTGGTCTACACCAACAAAGAAGATCTCTCTCATCATTGAGATGTAAAGTTTTCTAAGTAAAAGAAAAAGTTGCACTCGATATTTTGTTGTGTTCTCCTTCTGTGTTTGATCATTTGAGGAATCCTTTTGTAGATTTCTAATTCCATAGTTAATTCTTCTATGGTTAAGATTTGAGAGCCTAATTGTAAATAGGATGAGAGAATTATGTGTAGGAACATTTGTATGTGAAGAAGTGATGAGTGTTTTTTGAAACAAGCGCAATCTCGATGGTCAAAAAATTGATCAGATCTTCGTGCATAGTGTAAGATTTTACACAAATGAGGATTCAAAATCTAATTTGGAAGTTAAGCCATCTATGGCTAAAAGCATTTGATTAAACCGGTTCTAGTTTGGGAGAATCATGCATTAGAAGTTGCAGGTGTCAAAGTCAACTATACAGGAGGACATTTTCAAACATAGATAGATTGTTTAAATCATTTTTCAAGATCTACTGAATCTTTTGAGAGTATTTAACTTGGAGAAGGTGCCCAAACATTAGGCAACACCTCATAAAAACTTTCATTAAAGACTTTACACATTTGGTTAGTTAATGAGTGAGTTATATGTAGCAGACTTTTCTGAGTAGTGACTCTCTTCACAATTAGTGCAAATCTTGATAGTTTGGCATTGATCATCCAAAATTGATCAAGTTTTTGAGTTTTTCGTGATATAAATGTGTTCTAACATCAAGAATAGCTTGTTATTTTGTAGATTAACACTCTCCATCAATGGTATCAGAGCAAGAATCATTAAAATAGAAGAAAGGAGGACCCCGACTGCTGCGATCATACAGAAATCAACATTTGAAGGTTCAAAAGGTGAAAAATTAAAGGAAAAGCTTGAGAATGAGGCATGAAGCTATCAAGAAGATCAAAAGGAACTTCATTCGAATTAAAGGTACACTTATTCCTCATAAAGCTTATAGAATTTAATACACAAGTAAAGAAAGGATAGGAGATTCTCTTCAGATAGAGAAATTGGATAGAGAAAACTATCTAGCTTGGTCAATGAGGATGGAAGCTCATCTCATGAGCAAAGACATGATAGGTTACATCAGAGGTGAAGAAGAAAAACCAGAATTCAGAGATCCTTGTGTTCCAACTAGGGATGAACTTTCAGATTTGAAGACTTGGATGAAGAAGGATGCTCAAGCAAGGAGCACTATCTACATGGGAGTCAATGACTACTTGCAACCTCATATTAGAGGACTTGAAAGTGCAACTAACATATGGAATGCTTTGGAGGAGCATTTTCAAAACACTTCAAAGTCAAGGAAGGCATCTTTCTAGGTAGAGTTTACTACATTTAAAAAGAAAGCTTCTCAATCCATTTTTGATTATGTAACAAGGATGAAGGACATTGCAGATGCATTAGGAGCACTTGATGAAGATATTGAGGAAGATAAATTGGTAAGCCAAATCCTCACAGGTTTGAGAGGAGATGAGAAATGGAAGCCATTCATTTTGTCTACTGAATTGTCACTAGAGCATTTCACTCCTGGTTTAAATCAGTTGCTAGGACATATGCTAACTTTTGAGCAGGATATCAAAGGTGATGTTGATAAGAGTACAGGTCAAGCAATGTATTCAAAGGAAAATAAGAAGAATATCAAAGGTAAGCAACAATTAAATGAAGAAGAAGGTACAACTAGCCAAGCCAACTTCCTAAAAGGAAGAGGAGGTGGCAAAGGTAGAGGAAGACACAAAAGCAATAAAGATGGAGCCAAAGCTTGTTGGATTTGTGGTAAGACAAATCATTTAGCTCATGATTGTTGACATAATAATGAGAATAATGGAGGATAAAGTCAGAACTTTAATTCAAGAGGAAGAGGTGGTAGAAACCAAAGAGGTGATTTCAGAGGTAGAGGTAGTAGAGGTTACTTTGGAAGAAATGCAGGTAGAGGTTTCCAAAGTCAATCCTACAACAATACCTACTACAATTATGCTTCAGATCAGAAAGAAGATTCAACCTCAATCATGAATGCAACTTGTGAAAGACAAAGTGAAGACCAAAGAATCTTCTACATTGACTAAGGGTGTAGCAATCACCTGAGTGGTAATATAGCCTTGATGACTGATTTGGAGAATAAGGTAACTAATCATGTAGTTCAAATAGGTGATAATACAAAGCACAATGTGAAGTCAATTGGATCAGTGAAGGCCAAGGATGGAAGTACTCTTTTGAGTAAGGTCTTGTATGTTCCTACAATTCCAAAGAATCTAATAAGCATAGGGCAAATTGTTGAAAAAGATTATGAAGTAAGGTTCACTAATAATGGAGTTTGTGTGGAAGACCATAGCAATAGGTATAAATAAATTGTTTCATGGAAGAAAGAAAGAAGAATCTTCACATTGAAGATTCAAGGTAATGTTGGTCATGCCTTGATTACTTATGAAGGAAATAAGATCTCTGAGTTAGATCTTTGGTATAAAAGGCTTGGACATTTCCATGAAAGAGGTATTAAGGATATTGTTAAAAATGGTTCAGTGCTTGGATTTCCTAATGTTGCAGGTCAACACATGACATACAGATGTGAGGCATGTCAATTAGGTAAGGCTCATAAGCAATCATACAATAAGCATGGATTTATGTATTCAGAGAAGCTTGAGTTTATACACACAGATGTGTGGGGACCATCAAAGGATTTTAGTATTAATGGTTCAAGATATTATGTGATTTATGTTGATGATGCTACCAGGCGGATCACTACATATGTGATCAAAGATAAATCAAAGGTATTCAATACATTCAAACATTATCATGTGTATGCAGAAAGAATCACAGGTCAAAAGTTCAAGAGACTAAGGTCAGATGGAGGGAGAGAGTATTTCTCTAAGGTCGAGTGATTATGTATGGAATGCATGTATAAAAAGGGAAGTCACTTGCACGTACTCTCCTCAACAAAATGGTGTAGCAAAAAGGAGAAATAGAACTCTTGTTGTGTTTGCAGGATCAATAATGAAGGAGAAAAATTTTCCAAATTATTTATGGGCTGAGGCTGTAAATACAGCCACACACTTGGTTAATAGGTTACCATGTAAAGCTTTGCAGGGTATGACACCATATGAAGCATGGTGGGGTAAGAGACCTACCTTAGATCATTGCAAAGTGTTTCGATGTTTGGCTTATGCATATGTGCCATCTCAGTTGAGGCATAAATTGGAACCTAAAGCTGAAAAGTATGTGTTCATTGGATATGATGATAAACAATGGGTTATAGGTTGTGCAGTCCATCCACAAAGCAATTCCTTGTATCAAAGGATGTTATATTTGATGAGCAAGGTACTTGGTATGCAGGTACAATCAATAATCATGCAGGTGATGAAGAAGTTTTGAATCAAAAGAAAGGTAAATCAAAGGTTCAAATATTTGATGAAGAAGAGAACAATAAAGTTCAAGTTGAAGTTGAAGAAGTGCCAAGGTTTGATCTAGAATTTGGTGAACCAGAAACTTCAAGAAGTGGAGAACTCAGAAGGTTATCAAGACACAAATGGCAACCTACAAGGTATAGCTATGACACTTCTTTTTTTACTACTAAAGATTATGCTTACATGGTGAAAGCAGATGAAGACCCTTCTACATATGAAGAGGCAAAAGGTAAGGAAAATTGGGAGAAAGCTATGCAAGAAGAGTATGATGCATTGATGGAGAATGAGACATTGGATTTGGTTCCTAAACTAAATAGCCAGAAGATCATTGGATGCAAATGGGTCTACAAGACAAAGAGGTATGCAGATGGAAGTGTGTCTAGGTATAAAGCCAGACTTGTTGTGAAAGGGTATGCTCAGACATATGGTATAGATTATGATGAGACCTATGGTCCTGTGGCAAAGATGACAACCATAAGGACACTCATAGCCATTGCTGCATGTAAAGGTTGGAGATCGTGTCAATTAGATGTGAAGAATGCTTTTCTTAATGGTTATATTTCAGATGATGTTTTCATGGAGCAACCACAAGGGTTCAGACATAAAAGGTATTTAGAATATGTATGTAAGATTAAGAGATCTTTGTACGGTTTGAAGCAGGCCCCAAGGGCACGGAATTATAGACTTGTAAAGTTCTTGAAGGAACTTGGTTTCAAAGTATCTAAAGCTGATAGTAGCTTGCTTGTCAAAGCAAGTGATGATGGGTTCATTTATATCTGCATATATGTTGATGAAATAATCCTTACAAGTACAGATGAGAAGGGCATACAAAGTCTTAAGAAACAAATGGAGAAAGATTTCAAGATTAGTGACTTAGGAGACTTGTCATATTTCTTGGGCATGGAGATCTCATATACTCAACATGGAGTATATGTGACTCAAGAAAGGTATTTGAAGAACTTGTTGATCAAGTTTAAAATAGAAGATTGCAGGGTAGCACCCAATCCAATGGAGGTGAATCATAAGTTGAGCAGATATAGAGGAGAAGAATTCAAGAATATGAAGCTATATCAGATTGCAGATATGCTAACCAAAAGCTTAGATGGACCAAAGCTACAGAGATTCAATGGCAGGTATAAAGAAGAAAGAGAAAACCTCAATTGATGATTGAGGGGGAGTTGTTAGTGCATGAAAACCATAAATTGATGTTTTAAATAAATATTTGAAGTCAAAATATGAAGAAAATATCAACAAATGAAGTTTGAAGATAGTGCAAATTCAGGAAATGAAGACTTGTATACATATGTACATTAAACTTGTAACTAGCTCACTTATATCTTTGTTATGGTCATGAGCTTGTACATATATTCCTATATATACAAGTAAAAAGTTAAGGCACGTATGAGAGAGCATGAGATGAGAAGAATTAGATGTTTTGTAAGAGTCATTAGAAACTTTAGAAGAGAAGAAGATCTCTCTCATCATTGAGATGTAAAGTTTTCTGAGTAAAAGAAAAAGTTGTGCCCGATATTTTGTTGTGTTCTCCTTCTGTGTTTGATTAATTCAGGAATCCTTTTGTAGATGTCTAATTCCATAGTTAATGCTTCTATGGTTAAAATTTGAGAGGCTAATTGTAAACAGGCTAAGAGAATTATGTGTAGGAACATTTGTATGTGAAGAAGTGATGAGTGTTTTCTAAAATAGGTGCAATCTCGATGGTCAAAGAATTGATCAGACCTCAGTGCATAGTGTAAACTTTTACACAAATGAGGAGTCAAAATCTAATTTGGAAGGTAAGCCATCTATGGCTAAATCATTTGATTAAAGGGGTTGTAGTTCGGGAGAACCATGCATTAGAAGTTGCAGGTGTCAAAGTCGACTATGTAGGAGGATAGTTTCAGACATAGGTAGATTGTTTAAATCATTTCTCAAGATTTACTCAATCTTTTGAGAGGATTTAACTTGGAGAAGGTGTGTTAACATTAGGTGACACCTCATACAAAGTTGCATTAAACCCTTTACACATTTGGTTAGTCAATGAGTGAGTTATATGCAGCAGACTTTTCTGAGTAGTGACTCTCTTCACAGTTAGTGCAAATCTTGATAGTTTGGCATTGATCTTCCAAAATTGATCAAGGTTTTGAGTTATTCTTGATATAGAAGTGTTCTAACATCAAGAATAGCTTGTTCTTTTGGAGATTAACACTCTCCATAAATCAAGAGCCTAAACAAATACTAGGCAAGTCAAAAAAATGAAAGAGGTTGGATCATGTAATAATGGAACCAGAATTTATTGAGATAGAAAGGGACCCTCCAAAGATTCAACATGGCCTGACAGAGGAGGAGATATAGGAATCAAAACCTAATTACAAGGATTTACAACCTAGGGCTCTGATTCTAGAAGTTGAAGTATTTATGAATATCTGAAGTAAGCAGGCCTTTCTTGATAGTAATGATTTTCTTCAAAGGTGCCTTGAACATTTCAATGTCTGGATTTGGAGTGCCTATGATCTAGACAAGGTCAACAAATGTATTGGTACAATCTTTCGGATGTTCAGGAGGAAATTTATGGATATTTGGGGGAGGGATCAGTGTTTCTGGAATTTTTCAATTCATTTCAAGAAACTGGCTCATTTTTGGGACAAGAATGTGGAGTACGGGCCTGACATTACATTGATAATTAATACTACTGCTTATAGGTTATTTTACAACATTAGAAGATGTTGTCTAACATTACCAAAGATGACAAATAGTGAAAGACTTAACTATATGTCAGGAACTCTTTGTGATCAACTTTGAAAATGGTTAATAGCCCCAAATCGTATTGAGTATGCAGATATTATTTCCAGATTAATTCCTCTTGATGAAGAGAGTTTGTCTATATATCATGGAATACATCGAGACCATAATCGAGATTACAAACATAATCCAGATTACAGACATAATCGAGATTATAGACAAAAACATTGAGTAATGCCAACTCTAGGGTGGCTATGAATGGTTCCATTTTTGAACCCTTCAATCTTTATAGATCCATCAGACAGGGTTGTCCCCTTGCTCCTCTTTTGTTTGCTATTTCTAGTGATGCTCTGGATGGTTAGTCAAAGATAAAATTGAACAAGGAATTATTAGAGGTATTTCTATGCCTGGAGGAAAGTTAAAGAGGGTTATAACTTAAATCCAGTGTTTGCTTCTAATCTCTGGTTTTTGTCACAAGACTCATTATGGACTTGATGGGTGAATGCTGAAGAAACTTCTCCTTTGCCTGTCAAGATGAATAAGTGCAGGAAAAAAGGATTTAACTCATGGAATAGCCTTATGTTTGGGCAGGATATTGTGGATCCTTTCTTCATTAATGACATTGCTGATTTATCTCTTGGTTGTAAACAGGTGCTTATGGATCGGAGGGAGCTGCTCCTGAAAGCCACGGAGAAGTGCAACCACCACAAATATTATGGAGGGCACACATGGAGAGCACAAATATTATGGAACATCTAGGTTGGAAGAAATAAAAGATGCTTTGGAGATGGTAATAGGAATCAAATTTACAACTCTTGGAAAGAAATGAAGTTTGCTTGACAGGCCTACCTTTCTAGTATCTCTGATGCTCCTATGCATCAAGCCATGTATTCAAAAATCATATGTAATGTTAGATACCAATAGTGGAGAGTCACTCTCTCTAAGATGTATTGTCCCAAGAGGGCCTGCCCCTTCCACAATTGTACAATATTTCCTAAATTTAATTTAATCTCTGTTTTCCATAAAAAAAACTTTTAAGTCTATGGGTGGATTCAAACTATTCCGATGGAACATAAATGACATTTACTTCCAAAATCATGCTTCCAACCGCACATCAATTCATCTATTTCAAGGGTGCATGTTTTGTTCTGAGGGGAGTAAGTTGCCATGCTTTTCTTTTTTCCTTTTGAAATGGAGGTTCAGCCTAAGCCTACTCCCCTCGACTTTAATTTTGAAATTGCAACTGTATAAGTGAACAGGCATAGTACCCATGGTGTTGGATATTCACTCACTAATTAGACATAAAGACATCAAGGCATAAGAAGGATAAAGAAAGACGAAGAGAAGTAGAAACAATGTATTCAGAAAATCAAACCTTAGTGAAGGGACAAATTCATGACTGTAATATAGTTCATAGAAACTTCCAGAATTACAAGTTTTGAATCTCAGAACAAATATGTATATAAGTGAGTTAGAAGATCATAATATATGTGCTGCTAAGAGAGCAGCCGGATTAGTCAGACAATGAGTCTTAGAGATCGTAAAGAGAGCTTGAGCGCGTATGTAGAGATGAATAATAGAACCTGAACTATCGGGTATTCATCTGAGAGAGAGAGAGAGATGGTAAGGAAGAACTACTCAACATAGGAGAGTTTTCTATGGCTATGAGCAAAGTGAGGCCAAGCCATTCTGTACACATCTTCTCTAATAGAAAACACATGTTTATGTGGAAAGATATCAGCGCATTCTTCTTGTGTGAAGAAATCTAAGTGATTTCATGTTACTATGAAAGTTAGTTAACAGTTATAGTTCTGTCAACGCATATTTTACAGTACTTCTACAAGTTAGATCTCGTAGTATATTGTAAAGTTTTTCATAAGTGATAGCTCATCTTGAAGCTAGTAGGCACAACTACAAACTGATCAAAAGAGTTTTGTGAAACGGGACATGTACGCACAGTACTGTGTCTAACAGTAAAGGCATCCAGAACTGATGAAGTTTTTCTCAAACTTCAAATAGAGTTCATTCACTGAAAGAAGTTCAGGTATTACTTCCTTACTTCATTTACACATATTTGAAGTAACTACAAACAAAATTGCAGTTGATTCCGGTAACATTCTAGTAACATTACGGTGACATTCTGATAACAGTCTGGTGAAGTTATGATAATATTTCGGTGAGTTTAAAAATCAATTTTGGCACAGTTAAGTGACTGAAAGATTATCTAACAGTGAGCAAGCACAGAATTGTAAAGTTTGAAGTAAATCAGATCAGAATTGAATCCTGAAGAAGAGGCAAAGTTTTTTGTAAAGTGAATTTCAGATTTCACTAAATACAATTATAAAGTTTTCAATTTTAGAAAGGTTGCTAAGCTACTGATGATTATAGAGGTGTTCTAGTATCACTCTAGCTTAGTTCTTGTGGTGTGGCGAATTCCACAGCTAAGTTCAGCCTACGTCGCACCAACAAGTGGTATCAGAGCAGAAAGATTTTGAAGAGCAGAAAGGTCCTCGAGAGTAAACAAAAGTGCAAATACAAGAATTTGAAGAATTTTTCATAGGAAAGGTGAAAGTTGAGGTGATCAACAACAAACAGAATCAAAGAAGCATTCTGAAGTCATCTCAAGGGCAAAGGTTTATGAAAGGTAAAATTTTTTAACATTATACTTAGCGATAGCAATAGAAACAAGAAGACCATGGCATATCACATTTCTATTGACAAATGGATAGAGATAATTATCCCGCATGGGTAATGCAAATGGAAGCCTTAGTTATGAGTAAGGACTTAATGATATATGTAACAGGAGAAGAAAAGAAGCCTACTTTTGGTGACGACAGTCAACCGAAGAAAGAAGAGTTAGAAGCCTTGAAGCTGTGGCAGAAGAAAGATGCAACGGTAAGAGCTTATATTTACAATACCATCATCTACTACCACATATTAGAGGTTTGGAAAAAGCAGAAGATATATGGAGTGCTTTGGAAGATCATTTCCAAAATACTACTAAAGCTAGGAAAGCTAGCTTATGGTCGGAGTTCACAACCTTCAAGAAAAAACAAAGTCAAAGCATTAGTAATTATGTCACTAAGATGAAGGACCTGGCAGACAGTCTTGGATCTATTGACGAGGATATCAAAGGCCACAGGTTAATAGTGCAATTGCTTGCAGGACTAAGAGGAGATGAAAGGTGGAAACCTTTCGTACTCTCAACTTAACTTTCATTAAATCATTTTGTACCAAATTTAAATCAGTTACTAAAATTTGAGCAAGATTTGAAGAGAGATGGAGATAAAGGACATAGTTCTGCTATGTACGCAAAGAGTAAGAAGAAAGGTGATAAAGGTAAAGAAAAAGATGAAGAAGAGATGACTACTCAAGCAAATTATGCAAGAGGAAGAGGTAATGTGAGAAGTAAAAGTAGACGTAATACAAAAGGAAGAGGTAATCAGAATAACAACAAGAAGATTAAGCAATCACTTGGCTCATGATTGCTGGCATAATTCTCAAGGATCAAGTCAGAATCAGAATAACAATAGCAGAGGCAGAAGCGGAAGATATCAAGAGGTAGACAAAGCCAAAGAGGCGGATATGGTAGAGGTGGAGCAAGAAGTTGGGGACAAAATCAGTCTCACAACACTACCTACTACAACTATGCGAATGATATGCAGAATGACAATCATACAACATTGATGATGAATTTGATAAGTGTGTCAGAGAATGAAGATCTCAAGGTATTCTATATTGACTCTGGTTGTTCAAATCATTTGTCAGGAAATATAGAATTGTTATCAGAATTGGAAGGAGGTATTTCAAATCATACAGTACAAACAGGTGATAACACAAAACATAATGTGTGGTCAATTGCAAAAGTAAAGTGTAAGAATGGATCTTACCTACTAACAAATGTTTTGTATGTTCCAACAATCCCAAAGAACCTGATCATTGTGGGACAGATAGTAGAAAAAGGTTTTCAAGTCAGGTTTACAAATGAAGGAGAATTTGTTGAAGATCTAGAGAATGGATACAATCAAATTGTCTATGGTAAAAAGGAAGGTAGACTTTTTACTCTTAAAGTACAAGGGGATGTTGGTCAAGCCTTGATCACACATGGTGATAAAGCATTTACAGAACTAGACTTGTGGCATAAGAGGTTAGGACATTTTAATGAAAAAGGAATCAAAGCGATGGTGGAGAAACAATCCATAAGAGGATTACCAAATATGAAGAATCAACATATGATTCACAAATGTGAAACCTGTTAGATGGGAAAAGCACACAGGTTACCATTTCAGAAAAATGGTTACAAACATGATGGTTTGCTAGAACTCATACATACAGATGTATGGGGACTGACAAAAGAAGGATCTATCAGTGGCTCAAGGTATTACGTTCTTTTTATTGATGATGCAAAAAGATGGATAACTCTTTATGTTTTGAAAGAGAAGTCAAAAGTGTTTGAAGCTTTGAAGCATTTTCATGCGTATGCTAAAAGATTTACAGGACAAAAACTCAAAAGGCTAAGGTTTGATGGAGGAGGAGAATATTTTTCTCAAGAATTCAATGATTATCTGTGGAATGCAGGTATCAAAAGAGAAATAACTTGCAGGTATACACCGCAACAAAATGGAGTAGCAGAAAGGAGAAACCGAACTCTAGTTGAGTTTGCTAGAGCAATGTTAAAAGAAAAGAATTGTCCAAAGTATCTTTGGGCTGAGGCTTTAAATACAGCCACATATCTTGTAAACAAATTACCATGTACAGCTTTAAATGGAATGACCCCTTATGAAGCTTGGTGGGGTAAGAAACCAACACTTGATGTGACATTTGATGAAGGAAAGAGCCGGTATGCAGATAAAGAATATAATGATGAGACAATTAAAGAAGAGATAAGAAAAAATGAAAAAGGTAAATCACATATGCAGGTGAATGGAGATGAAGATCATATGCACGCAAGTACATCCAGATTTGGATCACTTATGAGAAATGAAGATGCACCGAGATTTGATGAAGAAGTGGATTCAGATACACATGAAGAATATGAACTAAGAAGGTCAAACAGATTAAGGAAACAACCAACAAGGTATTCCTATGATACTTCTTATTTTACTCAAAAAAACTATGCTTACTTAGTAAAGGAAGATGAAGAACCCCAAAATTATGGTGAAGCAAAAGGTAAAGAACAATGGGAAGAAGCAATGAAGGAAGAGTTCAATGCACTTGAGGAGAACAAGACTTGGGATCTTGTTCCACAACCAAATGGTAAGAAAGTGATTGGAAATAAATGGGTTTACAAAGTAAAGAAGCTTGGAGATGGAAGAATAGCTAGATACAAAGCTAGACTGGTAGTAAAAGGTTATGCTCATATGCATGGCATAGATTATGATGAGACATTTAGTCCAGTGGCAAAGATGTCAACCATAAGAACAGTAATTGCTATAGCAGCATCAAAAGGATGGAAGCTAAGTCAATTGGATATAAAGAATGCATTTTTAAATGGATATATATCAGATGAAGCCTACATGGAACAACCTGAAGGGTTTGTAAGTTCCAGTTACCCAAATCATGTTTGCAGATTAAGAAGAGCACTCTATGGATTGAAGCAAGCTCCAAGAGCTTGGAATTATAGACTTGTAAAGTATCTCAATGATCTTGGATACCAAAGTTCAAAGGCAGATGCAAGTCTACTCATTAAGAGAACAGATGAAGGTATGATCTACATTTGTATTTATGTACATGACATTATAATCACAGGTACTTTAGATGAAGGAATCAAGGAAGTAAAGAGATTGCTTGAAAAAGAGTTCAAGATCAGTGATCTAGGAAAGTTATCATACTTTCTTGGAATGGAAGTCACATATACAGATCATGGTGTATATGTTTCGCAAGAAAGGTATCTTCTCAACTTACTGAAGAAGTTTAACATGGAGAATTGTAGAGAAGCCTCAACACCACTTGAGGTCAATCATAAACTCAGCAAATATGATGGTGCAGAGTTTAAAGATATGAGGAAATATCAATCTTTAGTGGGAAGCTTGATTTATGCTACGCTAACAAGACCACATCTTAGTTATGTAGTAGGAGTTCTCTCACAGTTTATGCATTGTCCGAAGGATCAACATTGGGTTGCAGGACAAAGAGTTCTTAGATATATCAAAAGAACTATAAAAGAAGGATTATATTATCTTTTACATCAGATATAAAGCTGAGAGTGTACAGTGACTCAGACCGGGCAAGAAGTCAAGATGACAGAAGATCGAAACATGGGTATATGATATACCTAGGAGATAAGCTAGTCAGTTGGTGTTCAAAGAAGCAGCATACAGTGGCTTTATGGTCAACTAAAGCTGAGTATAAAGGACTTGTGGAAGCAGCTAAAGAAATGATATGGATGCAGACCTTGTTCAAAAGCTTGGGTATTGATCAAGGTATACCTATCATACATGGAGATAATATGAGTTTGTTGTATCTTGTAGCAAATCCAATGTTTCATGCAAGAACAAAGCACATAGAGATTCAATATCATTTCTTGAGGGAAAAGGTAATGGAAAAGGAGATTGAAATAGTATTCACTCCTACAAAAGATCAGATTGCAGATATTTTGACAAAGAGCTTGGATGGAGTAAAGACAAACAGGTTCAAAGAAATGGCAGGAATAAAAGAAAAGAAGAATATATGAAAGATTAGAGGATGCTAATTAGTGATTGAGGGGGAGCTGTTGGAGATTCACTCACTAATTATACATAAAGACATGAAGACATAAGAAGGATAAAGAAAGACGAAGAGAAGCAGAAATAATGTATTTAGAAAATCAAACCTTAGTGAAGGGACAAATTCACGGATGTAATATAGTTCATAGAAACTTCCAGAATTACGAGCTTTGAATCTCGGAACAAATATGTATATAAGTGAGTTAGAAGATCATAATATGTGTGCTGCTAAGAGAGCAGCCAAAATAGTTAGACAATGAGCTTGAGAGATCGTAAAGAGAGGCTGAGAACGTATGTAGAGATGAATAATAGAACCTGAGCTATCGGGTATTCATCTGAGAGAGAGAGAGATGGTAAGGAAGAACTACTCAACATAGGAGAGTTTTCTATGGCTATGAGCAAAGTGAGGCCAAGCCATTCTGTACACATCTTCTCTAATAGAAAACACATGTTTATGTGGAAAGATCTGAGCGCATTCTTCTTGTGTTGTGAAGAAATATAAGTGATTTCATGTTACTCTGAAAGTTAGTTAACAGTTATAGTTTTGTCAGCGCATATTTTACGATACTTCTACAAGTTAGATCTTGTAGTATAGTGTAAAGTTTTTCATAAGTGATAGCTCATCTTGAATCTAGTAGTCACGACTACAAATTGATCAAAAGAGTTTTGTGAAACGGGACATGTACGCACAGTACTGTGTCTAACAGTAAAGGCATCCAGAACTGATGAAGTTTTTTCTCAGACTTCAAATAGAGTTCATTCATTGAAAGAAGTTCAGGTATTACTTCCTTACTTCATTGACACATATTTGAAGTAACTACAAACAGAATTGCAGTTGACTCCGGTAACATTCCGGTAACATTACGGTGACATTTTGGTAACACTCCAGTGAAGTTACGGTAATATTTCAGTGAGTTTAAAAATCAGTTTTGGCACAGTTAAGTGACTAAAATATTATCTAACAGTGAACAAGCACAGAATTGTAAAGTTTGAAGTAAATCATATCAGAATTGAATCCTGAAGAAGAGGCGAAGTTTTCTATAAAGTGAATTTCAGATTTCACTAAATACAGTTATAAAGTTTTCAGTTTTAGAAAGGTTGCTAAGCTACTAATGATTATAGAGGTGTTCTAGTATCACTCTAGCTTAGTTCTTGTGGTGTGGTGAATTCCACAGCTAAGTTCAGCCTACGTCGCACCAACACATGGGACCCCCCATATCCCACAAAGCAAGGGTTAGACGAGTTACAAAGTGTCTTGCTGTAGCCAGGGATTGAAACCCCGCCCCCCCCTCAAGAGGTGAAGAGCCAATCCAACTAAACTGAGCCACGCTCTCTTTTCTGAGAGAAAAAAAAATGAATATTAATATAGAAGAGTTACAAACTGTGCTAGGGGCAAACCCTTACCAAATACAGATAAGCACTCCACCTTTTGTTTTTTAAGACAACAAGAAGATTACATTAATGATGGTATGTGTAAGCGTACAGTGGGCAGGATCCCACACAAGGGTGCCAAATTACAATAAATACTCAGCAAATAGTACTTGAGTAGGGGACATACATCTAGGCAGGATACAAGTCAGAGAGATACAAAGGTTCCCAATACACAAGCTCATGTACATGAGAAAATCATGTCAAATCTGAAACTAGAGTAGAACTTAAGTAATGAATCCCTCCACTAGTTGGGGGAGGTGTTATACAAATGTTTTGACAGTTGAAAATCCTCAAGAGGGGGTTGTCTTGATAGCAAGAAGACACCTCATTGCAATGTCTTTGACCCTCTACAGCTCTTGAATGTCTGCAACATGTATCTGGCAACATCAACAAGGTGAATAGGCCTGTGGGAAGTGTGTTGATATATTTAGGTAGTGATGTGTGTGAACACTCTAGGACCGCCGGGGCACTTTTTTCCCTCTTTAAGAGGTTTTTTTCCCCCGGCTTGTATATACACCTATTGCCCTAATGGGCTACTTATCTTTGTACATTCTCTAGTAATACATACAGTCTTGTGTGTTGTGCTCCAAGCTTCTTCTTCTTCCTTGTGTTGTTCGCGTGCTTCCGTAGACGTCTAACTCCAACAATTGGTACCAGAGCAGGTCCCCGCTTCATCTAGGGCATCGTCGACACTCCTCCGGTTGTAGTCTCAGATTCGCACAAAATTTGGTGAGCATACTCAAGGTGTTTCAGAGATCAAAACCGCTTTGCTGTGTGGTGCCAAAATCGCAATCTGAGCTCGTTTCGGCCTCCAAACGCACTATCGTAGTGCTTCTGTAGGCTATTTTGTCTTTTTGTGCTAAAGGTATATACCTATTTTTGATTCGCCAGTATAAGCGTCTCGAAGTCTGCTAGAGGTTTAGCAAAACTCGTTTGGGCAGTTCCGTTCAACTTTTTGAGATACAGTCAATTTTTTGCATCAAGGTATTTTAGTCACCGGCCATGGCTAAAAGCAGTGATGTATTCCGTATGTTGGCTGTTGAGGATAAGTTGGATGGTACCAACTACCCGTTATGGGCTTATATGATGCGACATGTATTGGTTGCAAAAGGACTGTGGAACATTGTGCAAGGTGTTGAAAGACGTCCAGTTACACCTGCGACTACAGGTACTACAAATACAGGTGCTGAAGCTGATGGAGATGGTGTCAAAGATGATATTCTGCAGATTCCTGTTCGTGCTGCTCTTTCTGTTGCACCTACTGCAGAACAAATTTGTTGGGATGGCAGAGATGCTCAAGCACATGCATTGATAGCTTTGTCTGTCAAACCTGCTATTATTCCTCACATTCGCTCTTGCAGAATAGCAAAGGATGCTTGGGATACACTTACCACATTGTACCAGGCTACGAATGAGGCTCGTGTTGCTTACCTCCGAAAATAGTTGGAGAGCGAGCACATGAATGAAGGTGATTCTATGGACAGTTTTCTAACAAAGATCAAAGACTTGAAGGAACAGTTGATTTCTGCTGATGAGGTTATACCAGATAGTTCACTTGTGCAGACCGTTCTGAATGGTCTTCCTGATTCATATCAGAGTTTTGCTTCTACTCTTCAATTGATGATGAAAGGCAATCCAAATGCCTTGTCATTTGAGGAGTTAGTCTCTGATCTGTTACAAGAAGATCAGTCCAAGTAGAATAGGTCCATTATGCGTGTTGTAGATCAAGCTTTCCTGGCTAGTCAGAAGGGCAAAGGAAAATGGAGCTCTTCTACTAGTAAGCAGAAATCTGCAAATGCTGCACGTTCAAAGAACCAGGATAAAGATGAGAAGAAATCAGAAAAGCAGAAATTGTTTTGCAAGTACTGTAAAGGGAATGATCATATCATAAAAGAACTGTCCAAAACTGGCTGCAAAAGAGGCAAAGAAAAAGGAGGCTGGAATGGTTGTTGCAGAAGCCTCTACACCAAAAATAGATTCTGCTAATCTTGTGCAGGAAGAAGAATGGGCGTTTACTACTGTTTGCAGTTTTGACCCATCTTCTCATGAGTAGTGCATGTCTGCAGTGGACTCAGATGTTTAGTACTTTGATAGTGGGGCGACCAAACATATTACCTCGTAGCACAGTTTCTTCTCTTCACTCGAGCCTGCCCCTACAGGGAATACTGTCACATGTGCCAACAACTCCTCTTATCCTGTTATGGGAGTTGGTAAGATCATTCTGACTACTGCTGATGGTATTTCTTTCACCTTGTCAGATACTTTATTTGTGCTAGGGATCAAGAAGAATCTGTTATCAATTTCTGCATTAGCCAAGATTGGCTTGGTTGTGAAATTTGTTGATGACAGATGTACAGTTCATGATCTGTCAAATGGCGATGTTATTATTGCTTCTGGCATTTTATGTCGTGGGCTGTATAAGCTCATAGACTATGAAAGATCTGTGAATGATTCGGCATGTGTAGTTCATGATTCTCAGGCTATGTCAGATGCAAAGCTTTTTAACCTCCATCCAAGCCTTCCATAATCTATCACAAAGGGAACTGCCTACTGGTAACAACAAAAGAGTGAGGAGACACACTAATATCCCATAAAGAATGATCTTGCCAGGATTTATAGTTTTGTATATAAAAATGTTTAGTGTTTCTTTTTATGAGGCTCGCCCATATGTCAGAAGAATCCAAGGATCTAGCTATCCATTTAGTAGCTTTATTAGGGAGGCAACATATGTTCCACTTGATTGAACTTCTCAGCATAGAAATGGTTACTGAAGAAACTAGTTTATAATTATCTAGTCAAATCGTGTACTACATAGTGCCAGAAAAAAAGTTGTCCAACATCACATGGGTATTACAAATTCCAGGGGTTACTATTATAAATGGCCTCATACACATCACCATTTATGGTAAACATGTCTGTACAATCATGGACTGGTGACATGGGTATTTTAATGCATCTTACAAGATGGGAATACATATAAGCTGGTGGTCTTGTTTCTAATAGCCTATAGACATTTTCTTCTAGTCTCTCATAAAATAAACCCACCACATAATATGTTCCTAAAGCTATCAGGTTGTTCCACGCATCCATTACATTCTTCGAACTGAACTGTTTTCCTTGTGTGCACTTTAGTAAATAGAAATCTGAACCTTCATCATTGTCCTCTTCTGCATTGAGTGCGAACTTGTCATCCACTCCCAATGCATCTGATAGGTAGTTGCCATCACCTTCAAATGTAAAATTGGAAAAGGATGAGTCTTTTGCTTCATCTGAATCACTGATAGGAGTCAAAGTATGGTACGCCCAATTTTGAACATGGCATTTGTTGATGCATCTTTTCCACTGACCATGGATACAATGAAAGCAATAACATGTTAGTTCTCTAACACCAATGCAATGTCCACCTAACCTTGAATAGCCATGAACCAAATGCAAGGATCAAACTTGAGATATCCCCTTACAATCCCAAGCCTTCTCCATGTTCATTTTGTCAATCTTCACTTCCCGAAAGACCTGTGTGACATCTCTCCCTTTTGACTCTGACAAATATCCCCTCAGAAATTTCACAACATCTGCAACACACTTCAACATTGCACCTTTAGGTTTAAGTTGTTCATGGGTTACCGCCCTTTTCACAATTGCACCTGCACCATCAGGTTCTTCCTTCCCGTGCCCGGACTCAAAGAAGTTCCATATCATAGTCATGCCTGTTAGCCCTAAAAATCTTCCTACGAAGTAAAATGGATGTTTAGCTTTAAATTGAGAAGTTGCACCATCTGACCATACCCAGTGTTGGCTTAATTCAAGATTTAGCTCTCTCAACCATTGCCAATGTAATTGGAAACAATGTTGCACAAAAAAGGTGTCATGCTTCTTGTCATCGGATATGAAGAAGTGGATTACCTTTTCAGGAATACCCTCCAAACAAAAATATGTGATATGCACACAAATAGTTACCTATACAAACCATGAATGCATAGATTATATTTCATTTTGCTTGCAGAATGTATAGTTTTCTTCAAAATCAACCACTGAAACCACAACATCGCCTGGGAATTTTGAGACATGCATCTTAAGCTAGTTCGCTTGCCATAAATAAATGAAATTGTGCTTGATAAATTTCTTTAGAGTTTTCTCAAATAATCTTGTTACAACTTTAGGACTCATCTCCCTCTTTATCAATTCTTTCCTTTTATGAACTTGTCCTTCATACATTGAATCGACATCTTCAAAGATCTTTGCAGGAATATGATATTCCTCAATGCTAATCTCTCTCGGACACCACTTAAAATGTCCTACTCCGCAATCAGAGCACTCACCCATCACACATTTGTACTGGTGGAATGTGGTATCATTTTGATGTGGACATAGAATACTCTCTATAATGCTGCTAATGGATTGATATGTAGTTGCTAAAGCATTGCACCTTGATGTCTTCCCCACTTGACAAATAGAACAATCACACTTACAAAGACAACTATGCACGACCGAGCTTGATTGGTGTAGGAGATTGATTGCATCCGTAAGGTATGACATTTGAGCGTGATAAATGCAGCAACATGTGAATCTGTCTTTCAATCTCTTAACAAAATATGGCTGCAATGATTCAAACTTTTGAAGCTATATATTTATCATTGGATGCAATTATTTGAAGCGTATAAATAGATCCATCTACATTACACAAACAAGTGGTTATTAGTAGTCATTAATTAGCTAGTTATCAGTTTGCTATTACTAAGTAGTTGGTGGTTAGTTGTTACAAGGTGTTAGATTGTTACCAGTTAGTTCTCAGTAATTAGCTATTACTAATTAGCTTGTTAGTAATTAGCTATTATTAAGTAGCTGGTTCTTGGTTAGCTATTTGTAATAAGCTATTACTAAGTAGCTGGTTCTTAGTTAGTTCTTAGTAATTAGCTATTATTGAGAACAATTAGCTTGTTAGCAATCAGATATTACTAAGTAGCTGGTTCTTGCATCTGTAATGTCCATTCTTTCTACATAATTAGAAATGGATTGAGAAGCCTTCTACTTTGTAGTGTTTTGGAAATGCTCCTCCAAAGCATTCCATATGTCACTTGCACTTTCAAGTCCTCTAATATGAGGTATCAAGTAATCATTGACTCCCATGTAGATAATGCTCCTTGCTTGAGCATCCTTCTTCATCCATGTCTTCAAATCTGAGAGCTCTTCCCTAGTTGAAACACTAGGATCCTTAAATTCTGGTTTTTCTTCTTCACTTGTGATATATCCTATCATGTATTTGCTCATAAGATGAGCTTCCATCCTCATTGACCAAGCAAGATAGTTTTCTCTATCCAATTTCTTTATCTCAAGAGAATCTCCCATCTTTCCTTCACTTGTGCAATTAATTCTTCAAGCTTTGTGAATAATGAATGTACCTTTACTTTGAATGTAGTTCCTTTTGATCCTCTTAATAGCTTTAGGCCTCCTTCTCTAGATTTCACTTCAATCTTTCACCTTTTGAATCCATATATATGCAAGAGTCGGGATCCTCCTTTCTTCAAATCTGATGACTCCTGCTCTGATACCACTAATGGAGAGTGTTAATCTCCAAAATAACAAGTCATCCTTGATGTTAGAGCACCTCTTTATCAAGAAAAAAATCATAACCTCAACCAATTTCGGAAAATTAAGGCCAAATTATCAAGACTTGAGTTAACTATGAAGAAACTGATTACTAAGAAAATTCTGCTACACTTAATCTACTCATTCACTCACCAAATGTGTAAATTTTTCAATGAAACTTTGTACAAGTGTCAAATAAAGTTTAAGCACCTTCCCCAAGTTAAAACTCCTCAAAAGGATCACTAGATCTTGAGATTTCCTCCAAACAATGTACGTATGTCTGAAATTATTCTTTTGTGTATTCGACTTTGACACCTGTAACTTCTAATACATGATTCTCCCAAATTAGACCCCATTTAAATGCTTTTATACACACTTAGCTTACCTTTTGACTTAAAGAATGAGTGCTTAGGTGCTCAAAAATTTACACTCTGGAGGGAGATTTGATCAAAACTTTATCATAAAATTTGCACTTGTACCTGTGTTCAATTCTTCACATTTACACATGTAAACGTTCCTACTTAAAATTCTCTCAACCTGATTACAATTAGACCCTCAAAACTTGTACACAGGTCAATCAACTATAGAATTAGACTTGTACAAAATCATTCCTCAAAAGGATAAACACAAAAGGAGCACTGAGCAAAAGATCGAGGTGCAACTTTCTCCTATTCAGAGAAAACATACATCTGATTGATAATTCATGTTCTTCTCACTTTTTGAAGTCTCTAATGACTTCTAAAATTTATCACTCATCATCTCTCCTTATCGTAGTACATCTTTATCAAGTATATATATAGATTTTTACATCTCAACTCGTCATAGATACAAAGTTTTTATGAACTAATTACAAGATTAGTATACATGTATATACAAGTCTTCATCTTCTAACCATGCACTAAACTTCAAGCCTCATATGTTGATCTTTGCTTCATTCTTTGACTTCAAACCTTGTCCTGATCATCAATTGGTGATTGTCCTGCACCAACAAGTGATTGGTTGGTTTTTATGACACAAGAGTGCCCATTAGTGCTTAAAACTTTATGAACCTATGCATATTATCATTGATAGTGAGAGTGCATTGGTAGTTGCAAGAAATCTAGTGTTTCATGCAAGCAAAAAGCTATTGAGGTTCATTATCATTATCTCAGAGACCAACTTCATGCTAGAGATATTGATTTGGTATATTTGTGTACACAAGATAATGTTGTAGACATAATCACCAAATCTATTCCATGGGAAGCTTTCTTACAGACTTTTAGGCTTATTACCCTATGGGGGTTGATATGTCTTACACTTATGTGTCTTTTGAGTAGCTTTGATGTGAGTTGTTTCCCTATACATGGGCACTTTCTACTCTAGTGGATGCTATATGTTTTTGCACCATCTGAATACATATACATGATATACTCAAATGTGGTCATACATTGTACTTGGATATCCACTTAAATCTCTCCATTCATTGTCATACAACTCACCATCTATTGACAAAGAAATCTTTTCACCAACGCATGTCTCTATGGTTCAATCTCCTTCTTCACTCTTGTGAGTACATCTATTATCCTTCATCACTCATTCACACACCCAACAAATGGCACAATTTCAAAATTCCTAGTAGACATAGTGGCTTATTTCAAGGCCAACCTGTCTAGAGGAGCAAGTTCAACCTATCCCTCAAAGGAGAGGGGATGTGAATGTGTTTTCTGGGAGGTCAAGCCAAGGGACATGGAAAAGGATTATAAGAATTGTGTAGCTATTGAGGAATGTTTCATGATGCATGTTGTTCGTGGTCACAACCCACAGGATGCAAATTCACTTGCAACTAGGTAGATATCATGATTCTATGATCAATGCATGAAATGCAATTGGAAACATTATACAAAACAAAGGGCTTGTGGAGCTCTCGACTTAGCATCTTTTGCTACCATTTCTAGAGGACAAGGACCAAGATAATGAATTTTCCTTCGATGAGGAGGACACAAATGGATATTATGGTTTCACATATGGAGGTCATCATGATGCACAAATTGCTACTTTGAGCATTGATGTAAAACTTGTGGTGAACCTGAACATTGCAAACAATTTTGAGTATTTAGAATTTTACTTGGTTAATTGAATATGCATAAGAGAAAAAGGCTAAACAATTCTATGAAGATCACTAGGGCAATGCCATTGATCAAGGTTTTTATGTTGCACAAAGATTGTATCACAACAAAATAGATGCATGCCTATTTCTAATGGATGATACATACGACCTTATCCACATATTATCACATTTTTCATTGCATTAGAATACCAATGGAACCTATTAAAAAAATGAAAATGTGAAATATTTCCATAAATATTTTGAGAGTGTTTGCAATAGTATGCCTTATGGAATTTGAATGTTTATAATTGAGACGCACCTTTGATGACTTTTGGTCTTTACTCATTAAAAAAAAGGGAAATTCATATAATTTTATTTGTATGCATTAATCTTCAAATAACTAGATTTCTATGCTAAGTGCCGGTATAATTTAAAAATCTCTAGTTCAATTCTTTTTTGGCTACTATTAGTTATTAGCAGCTTGTTGGAAAATATTTCATAATTCAACACAACTTGTATATCATTGGATTGAGGTACCAAGAAAAAGGATGTATGACTCTAGTGCCTACTTGGTTCATATCTTATCCAAATTAGAGATATTATCTATTATTTTTAGAGTTTTACATGTGGCTATCGATTCTTGGAAGTGGAAGGATCTCCAAATATACCAATTTATTTGAACATGCCTTCATTTGATCAATGATAGATAACCACATTACATACCTAAATATGAGGGATCCAAGGCTCAAATAATAGGCATATGTAGTGTGATACATGCACACTTTGGATAGTAATCAAAGGATGATGAAAAATACCCATTGATGCCGATTTTGGGTGTGAAGTTTGAGCCTTGGTGCATATGTGGATCATCAAGTGCACATATGGATCTCATAATCATTGTGAATGAATGGGATGCACCCTATGCGCACTTGATCATGTATGATGCATCATCCAACGGCTGAAAATTATATTTATCTTGCATGTATTTCTCACATAGCTTCATCTGAGAAAAAAAATTATTCATGGACTGGAAAATGCAACTTGAAATTATGATAGAAAGAGGCATATAGAGATAACTAGCAAATCTTGAATGATGGGTGCCAAAAGGCATTAAAGAGATGGGAGATGTCCTTCTAAAAAAGATACTTATTTAGAAATAGTTGCAAGTAATATTATGAGATTGTACTAGTTGTATAAATCTATATGCATATTATACATTAAGAAAAGTTTCCAATAGGATTTGGAAACATCACCAAAAACATTGCATTGA
>CM035427.1:147496763-147506763 GCA_020310875.1 Ceratopteris richardii | reverse complement strand
TGTACAAAAGGATTTCTGATAAAATCAAACATAGAAGGAGAACTAGAGAAAAGATCGACGTGCAATTCTCTGAACATTCTTTCTATTCAACTCTTCATACATCTAATGGATGATACACCCAATACTCATCATCTATTCATCTATATTTCATCTCTCTCTTCTAATAGGACCATCTACACGTATCTATATATACATATGAGTATTGATTCTTCATTACTTCAAGTATATTGAAGTATTTACAAAACTAATGTACATATGTTTTAAAGAACTTTGCTCCCTGAACCTTCTCTTCATTTCATGAAGTTGGACTTCAAAATTTTCTTCATATCTTCACTTCTAGGCTTCATAATCACCAATTGTTGATTTTCTTGCTCCAACAGCTCCCCCTCGATCATCAATTGTGATTACTTGCATCTTCTTTATTCCTACCATATCTTTAAACCTCTGCAACTTTGGTCCATCCAAGCTTTTTGTCATCATATCTACAAGTTGATCTTTTGTAGGAGTATGCATACCTTCTATTTCTTTATCAACAACCTTCTCTCTCAAAAAATGATACTGAATCTCAATATGTTTAATTCTAGCATGGAATACAGGATTCGCTGCCAAATATAAAGATTTCACATTGTCTCCACAAATTAGCTTGTCTCCCACATAACACAAATATCCATGTGTTGATCTTCTATCGTCAGAATTACCTGCCCAATCTGCATCACTATATATCTTGACTCTTGTATCTGAAGTAAATCCATAATACAGACCTTCTTTAAGTGTGCCCTTGATGTACCTAAGTACTCTTTGTCCTGCAATCCAATGTTCCTTTCTAGGACAATGCATGAATTGAGATAGAACTCCAACTGCATATGATAAATTAGGTCTTCCTAATGTAGCATAAATCAAGCTACCCATCAAACTGTGATAGAGCTTCATATCTTTGAATTCTTCTCCTCCATATCTACTCAATCTATGATTCACTTCCATTGGAGTTGGTGATATCCTGCAATCTTCCATTTTAAATTTGGTTAGCAAATTCTTCAGATACCTTTCTTGAGTTACATATACTCCATGTTGAGTATATGAAATCTCCATTCCCAAAAAGAATGACAAATTTCCCAAATCACTAATTTTGAATTCTTTCTCCATCTGCTTCTTAATCATGTGTATACCTTTGTCATCTGTTCCTGTAAGTATTATGTCATCAACATAAATACAAACATAAATAAATCCATCCTCACTTGCTTTGACTAGCAAGCTACTATCTGCCTTTGATGCTTGAAATCCAAGTTCCTTTAAGAACTTTACAAGCCTATAATTCCATGCCCTTGGGGCCTGCTTCAACCCATACAAAGCTCTTTTGAGCTTACACACATAATTTGGATACACTTGATCTTTGAAACCATCTGGCTGTTCCATGTAGACTTCATCTGAAATATAACCATTCAAAAATGCATTCTTTACATCTAATTGAGATAATTTCCAACCTTTGCAAGCAGCAATTGCTATGAGAGTCCTTATGGTTGTCATTTTTGCAACAGGACTATAAGTTTCATCATAGTCCACACCATATGTCTGTGCATATCCCTTTACAACAAAGCCCGGCTTTGTACCTAGATACACTTCCATCTGCAAACCTTTTTGTTTTGTAGACCCATTTACATCCAATGATCTTCTGACTATTTGGTTTAGGAACCAAATCCCAAGTCTCATTTTCCATCAATGCATCATATTCCTCTTTCATAGCTTTTTCCCAATTCTTCTTCCCTTTGGCTTCATCATATGTGGATGGATCTTCATCTGCTTTTAACATGTAAGCATAATCTTTAGTAGTCAAGAATGAAGTATCATAGCTATACCTTGTAGGTTGCCATTTGTGCCTAGATGACCTTCTAAGTTCTCCACTTCTTGAAGTTTCTGGTTCATCACATTCAGGATCAAACCTTGGCACTTCTTCAACTTCAACCTGTACTTCATTGTTCTCCTCTTCATCAAATATCTGAACCTTTGATTTACCTTTCTTTTGATTCACAACTTCTTTAACATCTACATGAACATTAAGTGTACCTGCATACCAAGTACGTTGCTCATCAAATGTAACATCCTTAGACACAAGGAATTGCTTTGTGGAAGGACTCCACAGCCAATAACCCATTTGCTTGTCATCATAACCAATGAATATATACTTCTCTGCTTTAGGCTCCAATTTATGCCTCAATTGTGATGGCACATATGCATATGCCAAGCATCCAAATATTTTACAATGATCCAAGGTAGGTCTCTTACCCCACCAAGCTTCATATGGTGTCATACCCTACAAATCTTTACATGGAAACCTATTGACCAAATATGTGGCTGTGTTTACAGCCTCAGCCCACAAATAATTAGGGCAATTTTTCTCCTTCATCATGGATCTTGCAAACTCAACAAGAGTTCTGTTTCTTCTTTCTGCTACCCCATTTTGTTGAGGAGAGTACCTGCAAGTAACCTCTCTCTTTATACCTGCATTCCACAAATAATCATTGAACTCATTAGAGAAATACTCTCCCCCTCCATCTGACCTTAACCTCTTCAATTTTTGACCTGTAATTCTTTCTGCATATGCATGATAGTGTTTAAATGTGTTAAAAACTTCCGACTTATCTTTGATCACATAAATTGTGATCCACCTGGTAGCATCATCAATGTATATGACATAATATCTTGAACCATTTATATTGAAGTCCTTTGAAGGACCCCACACATCTGTATGTACCAATTCAAGTCTTTCTGAATACATAAAACCATGCTTATTATATGATTGCTTATGAGCCTTACCTAACTGACATGCTTCACATTTGTATGTCATGTGTTGACTTGCAACATTAGGCAATCCAAGCACTGAACCATTGTTAGCCATTTCTTTAATACCTCTTTCATTAAAGTGTCCAAGTCTTTTATGCCAAAGATCCAATTCAGACACCTTTTGCTCTCCATATGTAAACATAGCATGTCCAATATTACCTTGTATCTTTAATGTGAAGAGCCTTCCTTCCTTCTTTCCTGTAACAATTTGTTTATACTCTTGACTAGGGTCTTCAACATAAACTCCATCATTAGTGAACCTTAACTCATATCCTTTTTCCACAATTTTTCCTACACTAATCAAGTTCTTTGGAATTGTAGGAACATACAGAACCTTACTCAAGAGAGTACTTCCATCTTTGGCTTTAACTAAACCAATTGACTTTACTTTGTGCTTTGTATTATCACCTGTTTGAACTGTGTGATTAATTGCGTTATGATCTAGATCAGTCATCAAAGAAATGTTTCCACTCAGATGATTGCTACATCCTGAGTCAATATAAAATACTCTCATGTCTTCATGTGAGGCTTCACATGTTGCATTCATAATGAGAGTTGAATCTTCTTTCTTATATGATGCATAATTGTAGTAGGTTATTTGTTGGTGCAGGACAATCACCAATTGATGTTTTGACATGGAAATGAAGTCAAGGATTTGAGAGGAGAACAAGTTGTGAAGCATGAAGGAAGGACACATTCAGAATTTGGAAGATGTGTACACATATGTACATTATGTCAGAGATAGTTCACTTATATCCTTGAGTAGTCATAAGCTTGTAAATCTTTGTCTATATATATATACTTGGAAAATGTCGGGACAAGTATGAGAGAAAATGTAGAGCATGAGAATTGAGTAGAATTAGATGTCATTAGACACTTATGAAGAGGTTAGAATAGCTCTCTCATCTAGATGTAATTTCTGTCAGAAATGAAGAGAAGTTGCGCCCGATGTTTCTGTGCGTTCTCCTTCTATGCTTGATCATTTCAAGAATCCTTTTGTAGATGTCTAAGCTCATAGTTAATGAGTCTATGGTTAAAGTTTGAGAGCCTAATTGTAAACAGGCTGTGAGAATTTTGAGTAGGGACATTCATATGTAAAAGAGTGTTCACAATTTTCTGAAACAGGTGCATTTTCAATGGTCAATGATTTGATCATTTCTCACTGCCCAGATTAAAGTTTTGCATGAGTGAGGACTCAAAATCTAAGTTGAGAGGTAAGCGATCTATGGCTAAAAGCATTTGCTTAAACGGGTTCTAGTTTTGGAGAACCATGTCTTAGAAGTTGCAGGTGTCAAAGTCGACTATACAGAGAGACAGTTTCAGACATAGGTAGATTGTTTGAATCATTTCTCATAATCTACTCAAGCTTTTGAAGTGTTTTAACTTGAAGGAGGTGCACAATCACTAGGCAAAACATTCTACAAAGTTTTATCAAAACCTTTACACGAATGATTAGTCAATGAGTGATTAAGGTGCAGCAGACTTTTGAGAAATGACTTTCTTCACAGTTAGCTAATTTCTTGATAATTTGGTGCTTGTCTTCCAAAATTGGTTGGAGTTTAAAGTTATTCTTGATATAGAGGTTGTCTAACATCAAGGATAGCTTGTTCTTTTGGAGATTAACACTCTCCATCAGTGGTATCAGAGTAGGAAGTATCAAAATTGAGGAAAGGAAGACTCCGACTGCTGCAGACATCTGAAGGTTTAAAAGGTGAAAGCTTGATGGCAAAGCTTGAGAAGGAGGTCATACGACACCAAGGAAGACAAAAGGAGTGTCATTCAAAGTAAAGGTAACCTTATACTTTATTAAGATTGAAGAATTCAATATACAGGTGAAGAAAAGATGGGAGATTCTCTTCAGATAGAGAAATTGGATAGAGAGAACTATCCAGCATGGTCAATGAGGATGGAAGCTCATCTAATGAGCAAAGACTTGATAGGTTATATTACAGGTGAAGAAGAAAAGCCTCAATTCAGAGATCCTAGTGTTCCAACTAGGGAGGAATTATCAGATTTGAAGAATTGGATAAAGAGAGATGCTCAAGCTAGGAGCATTATCTATATGGCAGTCAATGATTACTTGCTACCTCACATTAGAGGTCTTGAAAGTGCAAGTGATATATGGAATGCTTTGGAGGAGCATTTCCAAAATACCACAAAGTCTAGGAAGGCATCCTTGTGGGCAGAATTTACTACATTCAAGAAGAAGGCCTCTCAATCCATCTCAGATTATGTAACCAGAATGAAGGATATTGTAGATGCATTAGGAGCTGTTGATGAAGACATTGAGGAAGATAAATTGGTAAGGCAAATCCTCACATGTTTGAGGGGTGATGACAAATGGAAGCCATTCATTCTATCTACTGAATTATCACTTGATCATTTTACTCCTAACTTAAATCAGTTGCTAGGACATATGTTAACCTTTGAGCAGGATGTCAAAGGTGAAGGTGACAAGAGTACAGGTCATGCAATGTACTCAAAGGATAAAAAGAAAAATAGCAAAGGAAAACAACAAGCAAATGAAGATGAAGGCACAACTAGTCAAGCCAACTTCCTAAGAGGAAGAGGAGGTGGCAAAGGTAGAGGAAGAGGCAGGAATAATAAAGATGGAGTCAAAGCTTGCTGGATTTGTGGTAAGACAAATCACTTAGCTAATGATTGTTGGCATAATACTCAGAGTAATGGTGGATATAATCAGAACTTTAATTCAAGAGGAAGAGGTGGCAAAAATCAAAGAGGTAACTTCAGAGGAAGAGGCAGTAGGAGTTACTTTGGAAGAAATGCAGGTAGAGGATTCCAAAGTCAACATTACAATAATACCTACTACAATTATGCTTCAGATCAAAAGGAGGATTCAACATTGATAATGAATGCAACTTGTGAAAGGCAAAGTGAAGACCAAAGAGTCTTCTACATTGACTGAGGGTGTAGCAATCATCTGAGTGGTAACATAGCATTGATGACTGATTTGGAAAATAAAGTATCTAATCATGTTGTTCAAACAGGTGACAATACAAAGCATAATGTGAAGTCAATTGGATCAGTGAAGGCCAAGGATGGAAGTACTCTCTTGAGTAAGGTCTTGTATGTTCCTACAATTCCTAAGAATCTGATAAGTGTAGGACAAATTGTTGAAAAAGGTTATGAAGTTAGATTCACTAATGAAGGAGTGTTTGTGGAAGACCCTAGCAATGGGTATAAACAAATTGTTTCAGGGAAGAAAGAAGGAAGGTTGTTCACATTGAAGATTCAAGGTAATGTTGGTCATGCCTTGTTCACTTATGGAGGACATAAGATCTCTGAGTTAGATCTTTGGCACAAGAGGCTTGGACACTTCAATGAAAGAGGTATCAAAGATATGATTAAAATTGGTTCAGTGCTTGGATTGCCTAATGTTGCAGGTCAACATATGACATACAGATGCGAGGCATGTCAATTAGGTAAGGCTCATAAGAAATCTTACTCCAAGCATGGTTTCATGTATTCAGAGAAGCTTGAGTTGGTACACACAGATATGTGGGGACCATCAAAGGATTTCAGTATCAATGGTTCAAGGTACTACGTGATTTATGTTGATGATGCTACCAGATGGATCACTATTTATGTGATCAAAGATAAGTCAGAAGTATTCAATACATTCAAACATTATCATGTGTATGAAGAAAGAATTACAGGTCATAAATTGAAGAGACTAAGGTCAGATGGAGGGGGAGAGTATTTCTCTAATGAGTTCAGTGATTACTTGTGCAATGTAGGAATAAAAAGGGAAATCACTTGCAGGTACTCTCCTCAACAAAATGGTGTAGGAGAGAGAAGAAATAGAACTCTTGTTGAGTTTGCAAGGTCAATGATGAAGGAGAAGAATTGCCCAAATTATTTGTGGGTTGAGGTTGTAAATACAGCTACTTATTTGGTCAATAGGCTACCATGTAAAGCTTTGCAGGGTATGACACCATATGAGGCATGGTGGGGTAAGAGACCTACCTTGGATCATTGCAAAGTATTTGGATGTTTGGCATATGCATATATGCCATCACAATTAAGACACAAGTTAGAACCTAAAGCTGAAAAGTATGTATTCATTGGTTATGATGACAAGCAGATGGGTTATAGATTGTGGAGTCCATCCACAAAGCAATTCATTGTGTCTAAGGATGTTACATTTGATGAGCAAGGTACTTGGTATGCAGGCACAATCAATATTAATACAGGTGATGAAGAAGTTGTGAGTGAAAACAAGGGTAAATCAAAGGTTCAGATATTTGATGAAGAGGAGAATAATGAAGTGCAGGTTAAAGTTGAAGAAATGCCAAGATTTGATCCTAAGTGTGAAGAACCAGAAACCTCAAGGAGTGGAGAACTTAGAAGGTCATCAAGACACAAGTGGCAACCTACAAGGTATAGCTATGATACTTCTTTTTTGGCTACCAAAGATTATGCTTACATGATAAAGGCAGATGAAGATCCTTCCACATATGAAGAGGCAAAAGGTAAGGAAAATTGGGAGAAAGCTATGCAGGAAGAATATGATGCATTAATGGAGAATCAAACATGGGATTTGGTTCCTAAACCAAATAGTCAGAAGATCATTGGATGCAAATGGGTCTACAAGACTAAGAGGTTTGCGGATGGAAGTGTGTCTAGGTATAACGCTAGACTTGTTGTGAAAGGGTTTGCTCAAACATATGGTATTGATTATGATGAGACATATAGTCCTGTGGCAAAGATGACAACCATCAGGACACTCATAGCTATTGCTGCATGTAAAGGTTGGAAATTATGTCAATTAGATGTGAAGAATGCTTTTTTAAATGGTTACATTTCAGATGATGTTTTCATGGAGCAACCTCAAGGATTCAGAGATAGAAGGTATCCAGATCATGTATGTAAGCTCAAGAGAGCTTTGTATGGGTTGAAGCAGGCCCCAAGGGCATGGAATTATAGACTTGTGAAGTTCTTGAAAGAACTTGGATTTCAAGTATCTAAAGCAGATAGTAGCTTGCTTGTTAAAGCAAGTGATGATGGGTTCATTTACATGTGCATATATGTTGATGATATAATTCTTACAGGTACAGATGAGAAAGGCATTCAAAGCCTAAAGAAGCAAATGGAGAAAGAGTTCAAAATCAGTGATTTGGGAGACTTGTCATATTTCTTGGGCATGGAGATTTCATACACTCAACATGGAGTGTATGTGACTCAAGAAAGGTATTTGAGAAACTTGTTAATCAAGTTTAAAATGAATGATTGCAGGGTAGCACCTACTCCAATGGAGGTGAATCAAATTGAGCAAATATGGTGGAGAAGAATTCAAGGATATGAAGCTATATCAGAGTTTGGTTGGTAGTCTTATCTATGCTACATTAACTAGGCCTGATTTATCATATGCAGTTGGAGTTTTGTCTCAATTCATGCATTGTCCTAGGAAAGAACATTGGATTGCAGGTCAAAGAGTGTTGAGGTACATTAAGGGTACACTCAAAGACGGTTTGTATTATGGTTTTACATCAGATACAAACATCAAAATATATAGTGATGCAGATTGGGCAGGTAATCCTAATGATAGGAGATCAACATATGGATACTTGTGTTATGTGGGAGATAAGTTAATCTCTTGGTGTTCAAAGAAGCAACACACAGTTGCTTTATCATCTACAGAAGTTGAGTACAAAGGTATGGTTGAAGCTCCAAAGGAAGTGATATGGCTTAAGACTCTCATGAAGAGTTTTGACACCATACAGAGTACACCTATCATTTATGGAGATAACATGAGTTCATTGTATTTAGCTGCTAATCCTGTGTTTCATGCAAGGACTAAACACATTGAGATTCAGTATCACTTTCTGAGAGAGAAGGTGATGGATAAAGAGATTGAAGTTATACATATTTCAACAAAATATTAGATAGCTGATATGCTTACCAAAAGCTTGGATGGACCAAAGCTACAGAAATTCAAAGACATGGCAGGCATAAAGAAGATAGAGAAAACCTCAATTGATGATTGAGGGGGAGCTGTTGGTGCAGGACAATCACCAATTGATGTTTTGACATGGAAATGAAGTCAAGGATTTGAGAGGAGAACAAGTTGTGAAGCATGAAGGAAGGACACATTCAGAATTTGGAAGATGTGTACACATATGTACATTATGTCAGAGATAGTTCACTTATATCCTTGAGTAGTCATAAGCTTGTAAATCTTTGTCTATATATATACTTGGAAAATGTCGGGACAAGTATGAGAGAAAATGTAGAGCATGAGAATTGAGTAGAATTATATGTCATTAGACACTTATGAAGAGGTTAGAATAGCTCTCTCATCCAGATGTAATTTCTATCAGAAATGAAGAGAAGTTGCGCCCGATGTTTCTGTGCATTCTCCTTCTGTGCTTGATCATTTCAAGAATCCTTTTGTAGATGTCTAAGTTGATAGTTAATGAGTCTATGGTTAAAGTTTGAGAGCCTAATTGTAAACAGGCTGTGAGAATTTTGAGTAGGAACATTCATATGTAAAAGAGTGTTCACAGTTTTCTGAAATAGGTGCATTTTCGATGGTCAATGATTTGATCATTTCTCACTTCACAGATTAAAGTTTTGCATGAGTGAGGACTCAAAATCTAAGTTGAGAGGTAAGCCATCTATGGCTAAAAGCATTTGCTTAAATGGGTTCTAGTTTTGGAGAACCATGTCTTAGAAGTTGCAGGTGTCAAAGTCGACTATACAGAGAGACAGTTTCAGACATAGGTAGATTGTTTGAATCATTTCTCATAATCTACTAAAGCTTTTGAAGTGTTTTAACTTGGAGGAGGTGTGCAATCACTAGGCAAAACATTCTACAAAGTTTTATAAAAAACTTTACACGAATGATTAGTCAATGAGTGATTAAGGTGCAGCAGACTTTTCTAAGAAATGACTTTCTTCATAGTTAGCTAATATCTTGATAATTTGGTGCTTGTCTTCCAAAATTGGTTGGAGTTTAAAGTTATTCTTGATATAGAGGTGGTCTAACATCAAGGATATCTTGTTCTTTTGGAGATTAATACTCTCCATCATTATTATAGGATTGATTTTGGAAGTTTCTTCCTCCACTTCTTCCAAAAGAATTCCTACCACCTCTACCTCTGAAGTTTCCTCTCTAATATCTGCCATCTCCTCCTCTTTG
>CM035427.1:147484263-147491763 GCA_020310875.1 Ceratopteris richardii | reverse complement strand
CTTTTTACAGCGATTCAGACTAAAGAAGAATCCCGCTGAAATCTTTGAGTATCTACAGAACAACAGACAGAAGGTAAATCAGACCGTCCAGGAGTACGCTACCCTCTTTAGAACACATTTACGGCAGATACCACAGGCTCACGCTAATCTACCTGATGATGTCATCTCTCAATGGTTTATCAATGGATTAACCCCACAGCTGAAGCAGATCATGATCATAAGATGTGTCGGAGCTATGACCTTGGATGCCGTCATTGCAATGGCTCTACAGCTAGAATCAAAGGTTGGTGGATTTTCAGAAGACTTGGAATGGTTAAAGACAAACAAAAATATGGCTGAAGATATCACCAGGCAAGTATATTGCACCACATGCAAAAATTCGGGGCATACAAGTGCCAACTGTGCACTGAACCAAGTGATTTGCGCTATCTGCAACACTACCGGACACACCACCGGAAACTGTGTCTACAACGCTAGAATACAAGGGACAGCAACCGTCAATGCAGTCATCCAAGAACATGGCCAACCAGTAAATCACTATATGCCTCCGCAACAGAGAAACAATCAACAACAAGGATATCGGAACTACCGAGGGCAGAGAAACAACACTTATAATGCCAACCGATGGCAGAATGGACCACCACCGGAAAACCCTGAGTTACCACCTCCACGCTGTCATTTTTGTGGCGAATTCGGCCACATTAGAAGGTTTTGTAAAGACGCAATGGAGTATGATCAAAGAAAGAAGGAACGCCAGAATCCAATGGCCAACATGGTAAAAATCACACCGATCGAGACACAGACTGCTACAGTCCAGACCCGTGCCGGTAAACAACTTCAGTCGGCAGCAGAAATCTTTGAACCAGGGATACAAGAACAACGAAGGATGTATAACAAAGCTAGTCACTGGACCACAACAGAACCACCAGTGTTCCCCGAACCTATTCCGGTGACTCAGGCTTCTTCATCAAAGGACGAAACAACACAAAAGGATGCATCAGTAGGGCCATCATCATCAGTAGAGACAACAGCAGACACTTCTACGTCAGTAGAAACTTCAAGTCCAAAAGAACGAGACAATCAAGCTCAACAGGCCTGGGAAATTTTATCCAAAGCATCCATCACTCTGCCTCTAGGCCAACTTCTGGCCTTAGTGCCTGGGATCCGACAACAGTTTCAGCAACAATTCAGTCCAGTACCTTCTTGCATTCCTACGACAGCCGCTGTTCAACCGGAACCTGATGCTGCGATTGACCACGCAGTGCCCTTGATCACAGTATGGTATAAGAACCAGAAGATCACGCAAGTATTAATTGATGGAGGCTCAGGCGTAAACATTGCGACCGCAGCATTATGCAAAAAGCTAGGCTGGACCGAAATTGAACCAGTGCAATTCTTTGTTCGAATGGCGGATCAATCGAGAGTCCATCCTGTAGGACTTGTGCGGAATGTACCCATCACTCTACAAGGTACAACTTTCAAGATGACTTTTGTCATACTAGATCTACCCGAATCCACTTTGGATTACAATCTTCTTTTCGGCCGACCTTGGCTGAAGCATGCTAAGGTAATACAGGACTGGTCTGCATAAGAGCTTACATTCAAGGATGCCCATCGTAAATATGTGGTGAAACTAGATGCTATGCAATCTTGCGAACCTCACGCCAGACCGTACTTTGCTGAACCAGTTCACATGTTAGATGGACTGTCAGATGATGAAGAAGAGCAATTTCTGAAGAGTAATGCCGATTTAATGTCTCTAGGAACTGTTGACCTACAATCCGTCATAGATAACTGGAACACGTCAGTATGTACAGTAGTAGCTATCACCGGAAAGTCGGTCCAGGAAGATACTTCCTCAACCCATGACGATGAATTACAACCACTGTTCAAACCAAGATGATACAGAGAAACCTCAACAATTTTATGTTCCAGAAGACTAGCTGATCACGTACAATCTAGGAGATAGAGACCACCCACGACCTGTGAAGATGAGGCAGAACTTACCGGAAACATTTAAGGAGGATTTGATTAAACTTCTTCGCGAATTCGCAGACGTCTTTGCATGGGATTACAAAGACATGAAAGGATTAGATCCGCGCATCTATCAACACAGGGTCATGTTGAAACCGGAAGTGAAACCAAAAAGACAACCCAGCTACAGGATGAACCCCCATTATGCATCACAGGTAAAAGCCGAACTTGATAGACTATTAAAAGTCGGATTCATTGTACCAGTAGAACACGCTGAATGGATCTCGCCCATCGTGATCGTGCCAAAGAAAAACAAGCAGTTACGAATCTGTGTGGATTACCGGAAATTAAATGCAGCAACAGTACCAGATCCCTTCCCGATCCCCTTTTTGGATACCATGCTTGACAGAGTCGCAGGTCATGAAATGTATTCATTTTTAGATGGATACAGCGGGTACAACCAGGTTAGAATGGCTGAAGAGGATATACCAAAAACTGCCTTCATTACCAATTGGGGTGTTTTTGCCTGCACAGTAATGTGGTTCGGATTGAGAAATGCGCCAAGCACATTTCAAAGATGTATGCAGGAGATATTTTCTCCTTATCTCACTTCATTCATGCAAGTCTACCTCGACGACTTCTCAATCTTTGGGAAGATGATAGCCCATTTGTTTCACTTACGATGCTGTTTTCAGAAATGTAGAGAATATAGACTCTGCCTTAATCCCAACAAATCCGTGTTTGCAGTCTCATGTGGCAAACTACTTGGGCATATTGTATCTGCTCAAGGTATTCGAGTGGACCCGGATAAGATTTCAGCGATTTTAGAAGCCCCGAGACCCACAACTCCGAAGGAAGTAATGCGTTTTATGGGTCAAATACGGTGGCATGGCAGACACTTACGGTGGCTTGCTCACCTAGCAGTGCCACTGAACAAGCTAATCACAAAAACTCCCCGATAGTTTGAATGGACTGAAGAATGTCGAACTACATTTGATCGACTCAAGTATCTCCTGACGCACGCTCCAATTTTACAACCACCGGACTGGGACAATCCATTCCACGTTTTTGTTGACGCTTCAGATATTGCAATCGGCAGTATTCTGATGCAGCAAACAGATAAGTGGTTTCGCCCTGTTTATTACGCCAGTAGAAGGCTTGCGCCTGCAGAAAAGAACTACTCCACCACGGAAAGAGAATGTCTAGGACTGATTTACTCAATCAAAAAGTTCAGACATTATCTACTAGGCCGAAAATTTACCTTTCATGTGGATCATGCTGCCCTTGTTTATCTAGTAAGACAGCAGCACTTAGGAGGACGATTAGCACGATGGGTGCTACTTTTACAAGAATTCGATTATGATGTCATTCACCGACCCGGAAATGCACATGCCTTAGCAGATTTCTTATCACGCCTAGATTCCGGTGAAGCTCCGGTAGGAATAGATGACACGACTCCTGCGATTTATAATACTGAACCACTACCTGATGAGACGCCCAACTTACAAACACCACCTACATACTATGATCAGATTCTAACTTTTCTCACCGAAGGACGCTTTCCAGCTGAGACTGCCAAGACAGTTCGAAGAAAAATCGCAGTTTTTAGCCGCCGATTTCGGTTAGTTGCTGGAGAACTGTATTATACAGATCATACCGGAATCCTACTTCGCTGTATTCCACCACATGAAGTTAACTCAATTATCACTTTGGCTCACTCAATTCCTTCCGGTGGCCATTTTGCAGCAGACTTAACCCACCGAAAAATTCTGCAAGGAGGACTCTGGTGGCCAACTATGTACAGAGATATCTAACAGTTTGTTAGACAATGCGATGCTTGCCAAAGAACTGGTCAGCCTTTACAACGACATCTTTTTCCCCTGCAACCCATCTTACCATTAGAACCTTTTCAGAAATGGGGATTAGATTTTATCGGACCAATTACACCTCCAGCAGTATCCAGTAACAATCGATACATACTAACTTGCACAAATTACGCAACTAGATGGGCAGAAGCTTGGGCTTTGCGGTCTGCTATAGCAGTTACGGTAGCAAAATGTCTACTCACGGATGTCTTTCCACGATTTGGTTTACCACTGGAAATTGTCTCAGATCAAGGCACTCATTTTGTAAACAATTTAATGAAGGCTCTCACACAATCCTTCCAAGTCACACATAAATTTAGCTCTCCTTATTATCCACGTGCCAATGGATTGGCTGAAAGTACAAACAAAGCACTGTTAAACATCCTCCGGAAATTGATCATGGAAGCACCGGAAAGATGGGATCAACTACTACCTGCAGTATTATGGGCATACCGAACTACATATAAAGTAACAAAAGGCTTGACACCTTTCAAGTTAGCTTATGGCTTAGAAGCAATCGCTCCCATGGAAGTAGTCATCCCAAGTTTGCGGGTAGCAATCACTCAGAAGATGCTACCGGAATCTTCACTGACAGCACAAATGGATGCACTCAGAGAACTTGATAAGCACCGATGGCTCAGTTTTTTAACTATGCGCGAAGTTCAACTAAGGCAAGCTAAGAGACACGATCGATATTTGAAGACGCCAATCTTTTCGATAGGACAGCTTGTACTCTTCTATAACGCAAAATCGGACAGGGCAGCAGGAAAATTCAAACTACGATGGTTCGGCCCTTTCAAGATCTCAGCACAAGTAGGTCCGGCAACGTTTCGGTTGACTACGTTGACCGAAATTCCACTTCCAAAAGTAATTAATGGATCGAAGTTGCGGCCGTATTATCCCACTACCAGTACGCCTTAATTATTCGGCGACGAGCCACGTTTTGTATAAATTTTTATGTTTTGCTTTTAGCCGTCTTTTGTACAAATCTTTATGATACCAGCCGCCTCTCCCTACCGGTCACTCAGTACGCACGCTAGCATGCAAACCGTATCATTCCCGCACCACATAATGATATTCACCCCCATACCGTGTTCTCCATATTTAACCCCCTGAGTTGCGCCAAAAACCGCTATTGTGTTTTTCGTGATTGTGTGCGTTATCTCAGTATTCTGTGTTTTCTGTAAGTGTGCACTGTGAACGCCATGGAAGCACTAGCCAACTACGCTTCTTTCCGCGAAGGTATCCCTACAGACATAGGCGAATACCTGCGATGCAGAGGGTTGGCCAACTTCGCTGAGTTGCCTTGGCACTCAGTGGAAGCCCATCCCTTCTCCGCACAGATCATCCAAGCCATTGCCCAAAGCTCCGCCACCGAGCGACAGTGGGTCTTCCTTTCCCTCCCAAATAGAACCGTCATCACCTTCCAAGCCTTCGCCGACGCCTACCGCCTCCCCCGCAAGGCCGCGAAACCGGTCCTAGCATCCCTTCCGCCCGTATGTCCGAACTCTTTCCCCGCTCCTCATCAAACGAATACGCCATCCTATGCCGCCCAGAACCCAAGCGATCCGCCCTCCAGTTCCTTGTCGCCATCCTTAACTTGCAAAAATGAACATATGGCATCTCTCGCCCCTTCTACTCCGCCTTAGATTTAGCTGCCCGCGAACCTGTAAACTTTGCCTCCTATTTTTTCCTTAGAATCCATAAAGAATGTGTAGCTATCGTAAAACAGCTCCAAAAGGGTTCTACCCCCCGCTCTCGCCTTCCCCACATCATCTCCTTCCTCTTCCCAACCATTCTCGTCGCACAACCCCCACCCGCAGGCCCCGCACTTCGACACGAAGAATCTGCACAACCAATCGAGGACAGTGAAGAAGAAGACGAAGAGATTAATCAGCTCTTCCGTACCAAGCGAATTCGGATCAGCTCCTCGGAGAGTGAAGTCCAAGGATCCGCTGGAAAAGATCAGGAGACCAAGCCAGACGACCAAGAGGAAACATACCACGACACCGCCACACACATCGAAACATCGACGGAGCAACCAGACCAGCAGGATCAAGCAGAGACAGAAATAGTATCCACAGAAAAAGAATCTGAGCAGCACCAGGATGAACAGGAATCGGCCACCAAAGCCCTGGATCAACTCATCGACGCCATCAACCAGACAGAAACCATACAACAAACACTCGCCAAGGTAAACCCCTCAGATACCGTCCTCCCTACACCACCTCCTGCCAAACCCCTACCCCCACCGGAACCACCCCTCCCACCCACCCAGGAACCCGCAGCATCTTCCTCTTCCTCCCCTAACTACTCTCCGCCAAACTCCCAGCAACTACTCACCGACACATCCTCTCAACCTCGTCGTCCTCCACCACCACCGCCACATAACGCATTCTCGGAACTTGCCGCCATGGGGCAGTTCCTCATCCAGTTATCACACCAGCTGCCCGCCCAATTTACGGCAGCCACGGACCACCTGAAACTCGAATACCAGCACAAGGTAGACACCCTGGAAGCCGACATCGCCCCCCTCCAGGAAGAAGTGGATGCCGTAAAGACCGAGAATCATCAACTCCGGACACAGCTAGCAAAACTCGAAGCACGAATTTCGACAGAACAGACGCTAGTACAACAACGAAATGCAGCCCTGGACCAGCTAGCTGCCAAAGACCAACTCATGCACGACGCACATGAGGAAATTCGAACACTGAAGGCCGCCCTTCAAGAACAAGAAGGTGCCAACCTAGCTCTCGAAGAATTGATCGCAGACACGAAGCTTCAATTACAAGAAACCACCCAGAAGATGCAGGAACAACAGAAAGAAGCTGACCAAGTTCAAGAACAATTACGGCGAGCCGAAGAATGTGCCGACGCGGTCAACAGTATTCTCAAAAAACAATTACTAAAGGAAAGCCAATACCAAAAAGATATTGAAAGGACGCGCAGAGAACGGGATTCATTCAAGAAATCTCTGGAATTTCAAACCCAGCAGTTTGAACGCAACGACAACCAGATACGCAACCAGAAGGAGTGCATCAGAGAGATGCAGACCAAACTGACTGAAATAACGGCAGCCCGAGATGCGGCATTAGCCAACGAATTTTATCTCCAGGAGGCTTTTCTTCAAACCCAAGCCGAAATTTTGTTACATCAAGCCATAGCCCTCAGTGCAGTCAGAACCGACGCCCAATTATTAGAACCTACCACCTTAGTGCAAATGTTAGAAACCCTCAAAAAGAAAATTACCCGGACATTTAGGCTCGCCCGAAGTATGTACTTAGAAGGCACAGTATCCGAACCATAGGTACTTGCATGATATACTTTTCGCACGCGTGAAAGACGTTCCAAGTCCAACATCGATCTCCAGAATGATGATTTTTGATTCTAGAATCTCGGTAAGCAGCATGAAGTGTCATGTCCGAATGAAATATCATCATTCTAGCGTATGGCAGCTCAAGGTCTAGCACTTATAAATGCGTATACCCGGATGATGAAGATGACTCAAGAACTTCGACAACATCACCAGAGGATCGGACTCCTACAGTTTGCTAAGTTACCCTGGGAACAGTGGACTTGTTCCGCCACTAGAACAAGTGCGATCAGAAAGGATTGAATCCTGGCATGGACCGACAGACACTGTAAAAGGATATTTCAGCCA
>CM035427.1:147409751-147434751 GCA_020310875.1 Ceratopteris richardii | reverse complement strand
GCTTTTGGCATAGCTTTATTGATGGGGAGAACTACTATATAAGAAGCACTTTGGGCTCATTGTCTTTCATCCTTCACGTAGTGTTCAACACAAGCCTTGAGCTTGGACGTCAATAGAGGTGGTGTTTCTTCTAGCACATGGGGCAGCCATGGTGCTAACTTGAAGCATGTTGAGGAGCAGCTATGGAGTTCTTCTTAATGATTCTTCTTGGAGAAGATGAAGGGTGTGCTCCTACTCTAGCTCATGGAGAGGAGGTTATCTCTTGTTCATGGCAAGAAGACTTGGTCATAAGCAGCTTGACGGTGAGGATCGGCCATCTACATGTTGTAGTTGAAGATTGTCTTCTGTTGATGTATAAAACACCACAGGAAACGAATTAATGTGACACTAGAACACCTCTATGGTCACCATTAACTCATTGCCACTCCAAACTTTGAGAAATGATAGCTTAAAGTGAGAACTTTGCTTCTACAGAAATTCTTAGTCACCGAAATGACATACCTTCAGTATTTTGCTAATTTCTCCTACCTCAAGTATTATTTCTCCATGAAACTTTTTAGTCGAAAACTAGAAGAGTAGAGCTTTCCAACAAGCTATCATATGCATCAAACGGATCTCTAGAACTCAAGTTATGGCCTTCACAAGATGACCCTGTATGACCTTCCAAAACTGGAATTTTTTCTTGTTTTAGTAATCCTGGTGTCCAAAAATAAAAAATTCGATGCCTGGCATCAAATTTCAGTCAAGGTCGATGCCGGGCATCGACTTTGAGCTTTTTTAGGCCCTTTTTCTGCACCAGAAATACTCTCTTTTACACACACATGAAGAAGACCACTTGTATGCTAGAAGTCGATGCCGGTCATCAACTTTATGCTGAAACTCAATGCCAGGCATCGAATTGCTCCACAAACTTCATGTTTTTAGAAGATTCAACAACAGGTAACACACAGAGAATGAAAACAATGACTTATCAGCCAAGATTCGATGCCAGGCATCGAATTGCTCAGAAAACTTGAACTTTTGAATTCATCACACAGTAGGCAAGCATGGAGATGATGGAGAGAGACTCATACACAGAACTTTACTCAGTTCTTTCTCATAACTATGAAAACTCAGAAGTTTTACAGATGCTTTCTCACTCAGAGAAGCCCGACTATACTCATTCGTATAAAATGAACTCCTTCTTCTACTTCTTCTTTCTCGCTCTCTCTCTCGCCGCGTCAGTTGATACAAACTAACTTATATAGATTTTCGTATTCTCGTGATTTAAAAAAAAAACATCTAGAACTAAAGTGAACTAACTTTACAAATATGATACACTTGTGAATTTGTCCCTTCACATAGGCATGGGGTTTTCTTCCTAAGATTTGTCCTTCAAATATATATCCAATTAGTGATTGTTTCTCCAACAGCTCCCCATCAATCACTAATTGACATTCCCTGTTTCTTCATATCATCTTCTTTTCTTTTACTCCTGCCATGCTTTTGAATCTGCTGGTCTTCACACCATCCAAGCTCTTTACCATTATGTCTGCTATCTGATCTTTAGTAGAAATGTACTCCACTTCAGTCTCCTTCTCCATTACCTTTTCTCTAAGAAAATGATACTGTATCTCTATGTGCTTTGTCCTTGCATGAAATACTGGATTTGCTGCAAGATAAAGTGAACTCATATTATCTCCATGTATTGTAGGTGTACCTTGATCAATGCCTAAGCTCTTGAACAATGTCTGCATCCATATGACTTCCTTAGCTGCTTCCACAAGTCCTTTGTACTCTGCTTCAGTTGATGATAATGCTATTGTATGTTGTTTCTTTGAACACCAACTTACAAGCTTATCACCAATGTATATCATGTAACCATGAGTTGATCTTCTGTCATCCTGGTTACCTGCCCAATCTGAATCACTATAGGCTCTCAACTTCAAATTTGATGTAAAAGGATAATATAATCCTTCCTTTATAGTTCCTTTGATATATCTGAGAACTCTTTGACCTGCAATCCAATGTGGGTCCTTTGGACAATGCATGAATTGTGACAAAACTCCCACTGCATAACTAAGATCAGGTCTTGTTAGTGTAGCATAAATCAAACTACCCACAAGAGATTGATACTTCCTCATATCTTTGTGTTCTGCACCATCATATTTACTGAGCTTGTGATTAACTTCAAGTGGAGTTGAAGCTTCTCTGCAATTTTCCATATCAAACTTCTTCAACAAGTTCAGAAGATACCTTTCTTGTGACACATATATGCCATGATCTGTATAAGTAACTTCCATTCCAAGAAAGTATGATAACTTTCCTAGGTCGCTGATCTTGAATTCTTTTTCAAGCAATCTCTTTACCTCCTTTATTCCTTCATCTGAAGTACCTGTGATTATAATGTCATATACATAAATACAAATGTAGATTGTACCTTCCTCTGTTCTTCTGATAAGTAGACTTGGGTCTGCTTTTGAACTTTGATATCCAAGATCATTGAGATACTTCACCAGTCTATAGTTCCAAGCTCTTGGAGATTGCTTCAATCCATACAATGCTCTTCTCAACCTGCAAACAAAATTTGGATACCTGGAATCTATAAACCCTTGAGGTTGTTCCATGTATACCTCATCTGATATGTATCCATTCAAGAATGCATTTTTTATATCCAATTGACTTAGAGTCCATCCTTTTGAACCTGCAATAGCAATGATTGTCCTTATAGTTGACATCTTAGCTACGGGACTGAATGTCTCATCATAATCTATGCCATAGGTCTGGGCATAGCCTTTCACCACCAATCTAGCTTTGTATCTGGCTATACTTCCATCTGCAAGCTTCTTCACTTTATAAACCCATTTATTTCCAATTACTTTCTTACCATTTGGTTTAGGAACAAGTTCCCATGTCTTGTTCTCCTCCAGTGCATTGAACTCTTCCTTCATTGCTTCTTCCCATTGCTTCTTACCTTTAGCTTCATCATAGTTATGAGGTTCTTCATCATCTTTGACCATATATGCATAGTTCTTCTGAGTTATGTAAGAAGTATCATAAGAATACCTTTCTGGTTGTCTCCTTGTCCTGCTTGACCTTCTTGGTTCACATTCTTCATATGTGTCTGGATACACTTCTTCATCAAATATAGGAGCTTCTTCATTTCTTCTTGTTAATCCACTTGTGGATGTACTTGCTTGCATATAGTCTTCATCTCTATTTACCTGCACAATTGATTTTCCTTTCTCACATCTTCTTACCTCTTCTTCAAATTCTTCAGCTGTATGACTTTGATCTGCATACCAACTTTTCTGTTCATCAAATGTAACATCTCTAGAAACAAGAAATTGTTTGGTTAGAGGATTCCACAACCTGTAACCCATCTGCTCTTCATCATAACCAATGAACACATATTTTTCTGCCTTTGGTTCAAGTTTATGCCTAAGCGGTGATGGCACATAAGCATATGCAATTGATCCAAACACTCTACAATGATCTAGTGTTGGTTTCTTACCCCACCAAGCTTCATATGGAGTCATTCCATTCAGAGCTGCACATGGTAATCTATTCACAAGATATGTGGCTGTATTTACAGCCTCAGCCCAAAGATAATTTGGACAGTTCTTCTCCTTTAACATAGCTCTAGCAAACTCAACCAAAGTCCTGTTCCTTCTTTCTGCTACACCATTTTGTTGTGGTGTATACCTGCAAGTTATTTCTCTCTTAATACCTGCATTCCAAAGATAATCATTGAACTCTTGGGAGAAGTATTCTCCCCCTCCATCAGACCTCAGTCTCTTAAGCTTTTGACCTGTGACTCTCTCTGCATATGCATGAAAATGCTTGAAAGCTCCAAACACTTCTGATCTTTCCTTCAAAACATATAATGTTATCCATCTTGTAGCATCAGCAATGAAAAGAACATAATACCTTGAGCCACTGATAGATCCTCCTTTTGTTGGTCCCCATACATCTGTATGAATGAGCTCAAGTACTCCATCATGTTTGAATCCTTTCTGTTGAAATGGTAACCTGTGTGCTTTACCCATTTGACATGCTTCACACTTATAAACCATATGTTGACTTTGCACATTTGGTAATCCTAGTACAGACTGATTAGCAACCATAGCTTTAATTCCTCTTTCATTGAAGTGACCTAATCTCTTATGCCAGAGATCAAGTTCTGTAATCACTGCTTCACCATGTGTGAGCAAAGCTTGACCAATGTTCCCTTGCACTCTTAAGTAAAGAGTCTACCTTCTTTCTTACCACAAACAATCTGATTATATCCATTCTCTGGATCTTCCACAAATACTCCTTCATTTGTAAACCTGACTTGAAAACCTTTTTCAACTATCTGTCCCACACTAATCAAGTTTTTAGGTATTGTAGGAACATACAAAACATTGGTTAGCAAATCTGCTCCACTCTTGCATTTCACTTTTCCAATTGAATGTACACTATGTCTTGTATTATCACCTGTTTGAACTGTATGACTAGAAATGCCTTTTTCCAATTCTGACATCAATTCTATGTTTCCTGACAAATGATTAGAACATCCAGAGTCAATGTAAAATACCTTTAGATCTTCTTTATCTGATGTGCTGATTGAATTCATCATCAATGATGTATGACTTTCATTCTGTGTGTCATTTGCATAGTTGTAGTAGGTTGTGTTGTAGGATTGATTCTGTCCCCAAATTCTTCCTCCACCTCTACCATAGCCTCCTCTTTGACTTTGTCTACCTCTTTGAAAATTACTTTGATATCTTCCACCTCGGCCTCTACTATTGTTGTTTTGATTCTGGTTTGATCCTTGTTGGTTGTGCCAACAGTCATGAGCCAAATGATTACTCAATCCACAGATCCAGCAAGCCTTTTTGTTGTTATTTTGATTACCTCTTCCTCTTCCAAAACCTCTTGCTCTTCCTCTGCCAGTGCCTTTACCTCTTGCATAATAAGCTTGAGAACTCGACTCCTCTTCATCCTTTGCTTTACCTTTATCTCCTTTCTTCTTGTTCTTCATGTACATTGCAGAACTTTGTCCTTTATCTCCATCTCCCTTCAAGTCTTGCTCATATGTGAGCATCAAACCAAGCAACTGGTTCAAATTTGGAACATAATGATTTAATGAAAGTGCTGTTGATAAGACAAAAGGTTTCCACCTTTCATCCCCTCTCAAACCTGCAAGTAGCTGAGCAATCAATCTGTGATCTTCAACATCTTCATCTATGGATCCAAAACTATCTGCTAGATCCTTCATCTTAGTGACATAATCACTAATACTTTGACTTGGCTTCTTTTTGAATGTTGTAAACTCTGACCATAGACTTGCTTTCCGTGCTTTAGTAGTGCTTTGGAAATGATACTCCAATGCATTCCATATATCTTCAGATGATTCCAATCCTCTAATGTGTGGTAGTAAATGATCAGAGATTGTATTGTAGATGTAGGCTTTTGCACTTGCATCCTTCTTCTGCCAATGCTTTAAAGCATCAAGTTCCTCTTTCTTTGGTTGGCTTTCATCTTCAAATACTGGCTTCTCTTCTTCACCTGTAACATATATCATGAGATCCTTACTCATAAGTAAGGCTTCCATTCTCATTACCCATGCGGGGTAATTATCTCTGTCCAGTTTGTCAATGGAGATATGATCTGCCATAGTTCTTTCCTTCTGCTGCAACCTGTGAGCTTAAAGGATAAAGGATAATACCTTCTGAAGTTCTTTGTGTATGAGGATACTTTTGAAGTAACCTTTTGATGCCTTGTGTCTTCAAATGCTTCACCTTTGAAACTTTAATGGAGAACTTTACAAAACTTCTCGTACCTTTGTCGTCTTCTGCTCTCGAGAATCTTTCTGCTCTGATACCACTTGTTGATGTATAAAACACCATAAGAAATGAATTAATGTGACACTAGAACACCTCTATGGTCACCATTAACTCATTGCCACTCCAAACTTTGAGAAATGATAGCTTAAAGTGAGAACTTTGCTTCTACATAAATTCCTAGTCACCGAAATGACATACCTTAAAAATTTTGCTAATTTCTCCTAGCTGAAGTATTATTTCTCCATGAAACTTTATACTCTGAAACTAAAAGAGTAGAGCTTTCCAACAAGCTATCATATGCATCAAACGGATCTCTAGAACTCAAGTTATGGCCTTCACAAGATGACCCTGTATGACCTTCCAAAACTGAAATTTTTTCTTGTTTTAGTAATCTTGGTGTCCAAAAATAAAAAATTCGATGCCTGGCATCGAATTTCAGTCAAGGTCGATGCCGGGCATCGACTTTGAGCTTTTTTAGGCCCTTTTTCTGCACCAGAAATACTCTCTTTTACACACACATGAAGAAGACCACTTGTATGCTAGAAGTCGATGCCGGGCATCAACTTTATGCTGAAACTCGATGCCAGGCATCGAGTTGCTCCACAAACTTCATGTTTTTAGAAGATTCAACTACAGGTAACACACAGAGAATGAAAACAATGACTTATCAGCCAAGATTCGATGCCAGGCATCAAATTGCTCAGAAAACTTGAACTTTTGAATTCATCACACAGTAGGCAAGCATGGAGATGATGGAGAGAGACTCATACACAGAACTTTACTCAGTTCTTTCTCATAACTATGAAAACTCAGAAGTTTTACAGATGCTTTCTCACTCAGAGAAGCCCGACTATACTCATTCGTATAAAATGAACTCCTTCTTCTACTTCTTCTTTCTCGCTCTCTCTCTCGCCGCGTCAGTTGATACAAACTAACTTATATAGATTTTCGTATTCTCGTGATTTAAAAAAAAACTTCTAGAACTAAAGTGAACTAACTTTACAAATATGATACACTTGTGAATTTGTCCCTTCACATAGGCATGGGGTTTTCTTCCTAAGATTTGTCCTTCAAATATATATCCAATTAGTGATTGTTTCTCCAACATCTTCTACATGAGTATGTCGGGCTACTTCAAAGACATTGGATGGTGGTTAACATAAGATTTACATCTTATGTTAAGTATTCACGTACATATTCTCTTTATGCTCACAGGTACTACTTGGAGTTTATGGAGGCAATAGCATCCATATCAGGAGGAGTCCTATTCGGCATAGGTACAAGCGAATCAGTACGTATATGATTTATGCATATTTGGATGAGGTGTTTGAGAAGGTGTGTTCACATGAGTTTGAGGATTTCTGGCAGCAAACTTGTTAGCATTCTTTGCTACTTTTTAAGTATGTGATCTTTTCACACACGTATCTGACTTAGGGTCTTCCATAGCCTAAGGTTAGATGAGGGTTTGTTGATTATCAGTTTCACACTGATCCTTCCTCTTTCAGTCACTCATATTCACTCTTCTATAACCTATTAGGTCACACATCTCATGTATATTTAGATTACTGCCCATACATCTGAATATGTTGTTACATTTGTACATTCACTCATTCATGTATTTCTCATCACATAGAGTGGTTGAGAGTTTTGCTCCCACATTGTACATTGAACATTGGTATATATGATACTATGAGTAAGCGATGGCTTACGTAACACCTTACACATGTCGTCTATTCTTTCTCTATCTTTGCCTCATCATCTGTATGATTAAGTTGTGGTATGTTCATGTTTTGTCAATATGGATGATTGCTAGATTCTATGTTGTATATGCTGGACCTATGGAACCACGGACCTGTGACAAGAGCTAAGGGCGTATCTCATTTCCAACATTTGGTATCAGAGCACTAAGGTTTTGGTTTCATAACTTTAGGTCTTTGGCATCAATGCATTAAGGCTCATTCATATTCTCATCCAGAATTCCAAATTTACAACATATGATTTAAAAGCATCTTCTAACATTTGACATTTGACATACACACTTAATCTAGATGAGTAGAGATTTGAGAATTAGACAATTCAGTCACATGTGTATTCATCAGTGTGGAGTATGAAGTTGATGATCCGTTAACAACCAAATATTTTTGGAAGAGTATGCAAATACTTTACAAAAGTATTATTTGAAGACCAAGACTTGATGAAGAGAAGACTACTTCAAATTCAAGGAAGAACAATGGTTTAGAGAAGATGAAGGAATCAGATCAACATCAAATCACAGGTATCACTTTCTACTATCAAATGATCATTTGCAGGTCATATCTTAGAAGAGCAGCTATGAAGAGATTTGAAGGTTTCAAGGAGTGCTTTTATACACTTTCATCATTTGAAAGTTAAAGCATTAGCTACATCAAAACAGGTATCTAGAGGTTTTTCTAGAGAGTTCTGAGAGATCTCTTTCATGGCAAGAAAGTTCATCTAAGAAGACAAATGTGAAGATGGGATGAGTTTTTCAGCCAATTTTCTGTTGCAAGTTGGTTGAATATCTAGGTACAAATGTGATCTAGAGAGGTATCTCTAGAAGGGTAATTCATCATTCAGACAACGATTGGTGAATTTAGTCGTCTCAGACATTTGAAGCAGAATTTTGACTCAGAGATATGAGAAGATGATAAAACATTATTTTATAATCACTTCCATTTTTATACCATGTTTGTTTTGTCTCTTACTCTTAGCACTAGAGGAAGAAAAAAGTTCATTTGAAGAGGTCAAGAGTACTTGCTACTTCAAGATGAAGATAACAAAAGGTATGGAAGAGAAGTTTGAAGATGTTAACATCATCAGGTGGAAGAAAGATGCAGAAAAAGAAAGTCCATCATTTCCCAAAGAAAAGTAAGGCTTCCTTTTCTCATATATTTTCCATATACTTTTCCTATTTTATCCTCTACATCCAAAGACAAGTCTACGAGAACATCTTGTTTAAAGAAGAAGCAGTTTCTTGTTTTGCATTACACTTGGTCATGATTTAGTAGATTTGACAAAGAATTGCATTGAGAGAAAAAAAAGCAGCAGATATATGTTTTGACTCATATGTATATGAGTTATGTTTTAGTTGAAGCTTTTAAGCAGGTAGCTTATATGTTCCCTCAAAGAATTCTTGGAATGTCAATACAGAGCTACTTGGTATATGACAAGTTGTAGAGAAGTATATTTCTTCTTTATCTAACTCTCTTAAGGTAAAAGAGTTTTTTGTAGCAGATGTTGAAGACTTGGGTTGAGGTTTTATGTTTGGAAAAGGTTACCTCATATTCAGTATTTTCAGAAAACTTCAGAAAATTCAGATTTGTTGATGTACAAGTCAATGAAGAATCTACTTTCAGTGATTGTCTTGATTTTTGGATACATGCTTGTATTCAAAAAGGTGTTCCATCAGATCCTATCACTTGATTGAGAAATGGAGTTAGCCAAAAGAAAGTCAAGCAGGTACTATCACATTTCACCCGGGTAAAATATGAAAGTTATGAAGTATCAACTTGCAGCTTTTGGAGTTCTCAAGGTGAGAAGTTTGTCCACTTATGTTTCAAGTAGGAGCTATAGATTCTTGGGAAGGATTTGTTTGTAGAAAAGTTTTACAACTTTTTGAGAAGCATGGACACTTAGAGACATTCAGGTAGCAAATCAAACATTCGACATGAAGGGTTGATAAGAGCAGATTCTACACAAGAGAGATCATTGATCTTGAATAGATCTTGTATGATTTTTTTATGAGTCAATTGTCTATCCTTTGTTTGTGAAAATTCTTAACATTGGAAGAAGTAAGTCAAAGATTCAGGTTCTATCATATTTGTCTTGCAAAGAGATAGAAGAAGATACTTGTTATGTTATAGAAGGTTATGAATCCTAAAATGCTTTCAACAAGGTTTTGTTATGTTAGGATCAGCTAACCTTATTCTACAATTTGGAAAGCTGAGGAATGACATGGAAAGCTATTGGCATGTGTACAGTGCTAATAAAAAGGGTTCAGAGATTTTGTTTCAGATACAGGTATTGATCATTGAAGATCAGATTTATGAAGAAGGACGTCCAAGATTTCATAAAGTCTGATATAATTTGAAGAATATTGGATACTAGTGTTAAATCATCCAGGGGGTGATGAAACATAAAGACTTATTTTCAATCATATGTGAAAGAATGCAGATTCATACCTATAGGTATTCCTATATCAGGTATTCCTATATTTCCTTTGTCAGGTTCTCTTTATGTTCCAACTTTGAAGAAGAAGGAAGAAGAAGAATGTTTGGAGAAAGTTCCTGTTAGGATGTTCCTGTTCAAGAGAAGGTTCTAGAGTTCTATTAAAGAGAAGCTTGATATTTCAGAAAGGTATATTTTAGAAGTGCACACATATATGTTTATACCAGGTTCTGAAGGAAGGTGGTATGAAGGATTTAAAGGATAAAGACATGATGACATCATAGATTTTTTGACTCATATTTCAGTTGATTTTAGTTGATTTCAATTGAGTTGAGTTGATTTGACACAGCATAAGTTCTTGATTTTGTTTAGTGTATCTACATGACACAGCATAAGTACGTTGAGAAACCTTTTTGGAAGGTAAATGCAAATATATGGATCCTAGTGTATGTTTTCATGTTTTTGAAAATAGGAGATAGCAAGTTCAGAGAGAGTTCATGCTACATTTGTTGTCAAGTAGCTATTGCTTGATGAGAACACTATTGGATATCTAGTTTGCATATGTTCTCAAGTATTATGGTTCATATTCAGCAAGTTCAGATTTTTTGAAGAAAAGTCAAATTCAGTTTTGAAGAAAACTTTTGAAGAACACGTTCTGAAGTGCGGGAGTACAAGCTTGAAGCTTGTGATAATTTGCAGTTTGTAACAGATTGCAGATCCAGTCCAGATTGTACCAATATGCCATTGCAGGGGGGGATTGTTGGAAACAATGCCAATTGGTCAAAATTGTCCAGCATTTACATGATCTATATGGCTCTGTTTTACTTCCTATACACGCAGCAGCGTGGGTGGCGTGGATAGTTCACTACCCTCTCATACAACCCGTCTGGGTTCAAATCCCATGAGCAGCGGCAGCGAAGCAAAAGCTTTTTATCATGCTTTTTAATTAAAGATATGACGGCAAAAAGTGACGACGGATCGCGAAAGCAAGCGGACGATGTTTTTGTTTTATTCAGAGATCGCTACAATCGTAAGCTTTTGGCATAGCTTTATTGATGGGGAGAACTACTATATAAGAAGCACTTTGGGCTCATTGTCTTTCATCCTTCACCTAGTGTTCAACACAAGCCTTGAGCTTGGACCTCAATAGAGGTGGTGTTTCTTCTAGCACATGGGGCAGCCATGGTGCTAACTTGAAGCATGTTGAGGAGCAACTATGGAGTTCTTCTTAATGATTCTTCTTGGAGAAGATGAAGGGTGTGCTCACACTCTAGCTCATGGAGAGGAGGTTATCTCTTGTTCATGGCAAGAAGACTTGGTCATAAGCAGCTTGACGGTGAGGATCGGCCATCTACATGTTGTAGTTGAAGATTGTCTTCTACATGAGGATGTCGGGCTACTTCAAAGACATTGGATGGTGGTTAACATAAGATTTACATCTTATGTTAAGTATTCAGGTACATATTCTCTTTATGCACACACGTACTACTTGGAGTTTATGGAGGCAATAGCATCCATATCAGGTGGAGTCCTATTCGGCATAGGTACAAGAGAATCAATACGCATATGCTTTATGCATATTTGGATGAGGTGTTTGAGAAGGTGTGTTCACATGAGTTTGAGGATTTCTGGCAGCAAACTTGTTAGCATTCTTTGCTACTTTTTAAGTATGTGATCTTTTCAAACACATATCTGACTTAGGGTCTTCCATAGCCTAAGGTTAGATGAGGGTTTGTTGATTATCAGTTTCACACTGATCCTTCCTCTTTCAGTCACTCATATTCACTCTTCTATAACATATTAGGTCACACATCTCATGTATATTCAGATTACTGCCCATACATCTGAATATGTTGTTACATTTGTACATTCACTCATTCATCTATTTCTCATCACATAGAGTGGTTGAGAGTTTTGCTCCCACACTGTACATTGAACATTGGTATATATGATACTATGAGTAAGCGATGACTTACACAACACCTTACACATTTTGTCTATTCTTTCTCTATCTTTGCCTCATCATCTGTATGATTAAGTTGTGGCATATTCATGTTTTGTCAATATGGAAGATTGCTAGATTCTATGTTGTATATGTTGGACCTATGGAACCACGGACCTGTGACAAGAGCCAAGGGCCTATCTCATTTCCAACAGATAGATAGATAGGTAGATAGATAGATATATAGATAGATAGATAGATAGATAGATAGATAGATAGATAGATAGATAGATAGATAGATAGATAGATAGATAGATAGATAGATAGATAGATAGATAGATAGATAGATAGATAGATAGGTAGGTAGGTAGGTAGGTAGGTAGGTAGGTAGATAGATAGATAGATAGATAGATAGATACATACATACATACATACATACATACATACATAGATAGATAGATAGATAGATAGATAGATAGATAGATAGATAGATAGATAGATAGATAGATAGATAGATAGATAGATAGATAGATAGATGGATGGATGGATGGATGGATGGATGGATGGATGGATGGATGGATGGATGGATGGATGGATGGATGGATGGATAGATAGATAGATAGATAGATAGATAGATAGATAGATAGATAGATAGATAGATAGATAGATAGATAGATAGATAGATAGATAGATAGATAGATAGATAGATAGATAGATAGATAGATAGATAGATAGATAGATAGATAGATAGATAGATAGATTGATAGATAGATAGATAGATAGATAGATAGATAGATAGATAGATAGATAGATAGATAGATGATGGATGGATGGATGGATGGATGGATGGATGGATGGATGGATGGATGGATGGATGGATGGATGGATGGATGGATGGATGGATGGATGGATGGATGGATGGATGGATGGATGGATGGATGGATGGATGGATGGATGGATGGATGGATGGATGGATGGATGGATGGATGGATGGATGGATGGATGGATGGATGGATGGATGGATGGATGGATGGATGGATGGATAGATAGATAGATGGATGGATGGATGGATGGATGGATGGATGGATGGATGGATGGATGGATGGATGGATGGATGGATGGATGGATGGATAGATAGATAGATAGATAGATAGATAGATAGATAGATAGATAGATAGATAGATAGATAGATAGATAGATAGATAGATAGATAGATAGATAGATAGATAGATAGATAGATAGTGTAGCTCAGTGATGAGTAGCACCTCCTTTAATGTCAATCCGGGAAGACGTGAGGATGGTATGATGACCTCGAGCAAGTGAAGGCACAAGTGCGTGAGTGAGAAGCACACAAACATGCACACACATACACACACATACACACACGCGTGCACACACGGCAAGAACAAAGAGGAGGACAATGGAGTTCTTTTAGATTACTTTCCAAATGCTCATACAAACTCAAATCTATTACAAGGTAGCCTCAAAAATGGGCTCAAACGAAGTCTAAAAATTATGAAAATTGGTAGGATGCTACTTCTACTACTCCTCAAGCTTGAGGACTCCTCGGCTTGCAGAAAATGGAGTTACAAAAAGGTGAAATGGTATTTACAATGGTTTGTAGTGATGAGAATCACTGTCATGAAGATGTTGTTTTGGAAAAACTTGAATGGCCTACTTGCCAGATCTTCGTTGACTGCTTAGTCTGCTTGTGCCTTCTCTCCGCTTCGGCTCCCTTCTTTGGCTTCCTTGTCTTGTGAGTCCTTCGGTGCCTTGACTGCTGCCAACACCCCCCCTCTCTCGCGTCTGTCGTCTCTGAGAGACCCTTGTCTAGCTGAGTGTTGGACATAGTATTGAACCACATCTGAAGCAAGGTGGTGTTCTTCTAGTCACAGCCCCCGTGCTAGGTCTATTAACAATGCATCCCAATTCACTGGACGTGGGACGTCTGGATGTGGCACCCGTAATTGATCTGAGTGGATGATCCTCTCCAGAGCGAATAGTTGCAGGAGATGTGAGGGCTTGGGTACAAATATTTCTGAGTGATATTCCCAGAACCTTGTGATGAACATTTCCTCAAAGGTCTGCTTGAAGCATGCTGGGAGGTATTTTATTCTTGCGTGCCAGGCATATACTACCTTTATTGAGGGGGTAGTGCTCATGTCATATACCAGATCTTGGTTGCCTGCAGTGAAGCCAACTCCTGAGAAATGGGGGTCCTTGATGTTCTTGAATGTCTTGAATGTTATTAGCATTAATTCAAATATTTTCATGCACATTTGTGCCATCACATCAGGGGTGTTCCGTAGTCGAATGCTCCAGTGACGGATTGTAGAGATCATATAAGCAACTGTGGGAGGTCCTTGAGGAGGTGCTAGATAGACATAATTTAACCACTTTGCACAGCCTTTGACGTTCTTTACAGCAATGGTAAACTCGGGCCACGTGCGTCTTCGGAGGACTGGAACATAACAAGAGTTGTATTTGATAAATAGTGGCATGTTGTTCCAGGTACGAACCATTTCAGGGTAGGTTTCTAAGAGTCGTATCCGCCAGGTGGGTTGATGAATGGATCCTTTTTTCGCACTCTCCGGGATATCATCAGGGCCGAATTGTGTGGCGAAGGTTGGAGCCTTGCCACATCGTTGTTTAATCTCTGCGTTGTAGTCTGCCAAGAGTACACAATATGGCACATACTGATCATCGTTGGTGCCTATCCATCTGTGATGAGACATACTTCGGAAATATTCTGACTTTATGATAGTGTCTTCCAATCTAGCCATTGTTTGGATTTGGACTACCACTCGATCTTCAAACGTGTGTGTGACTGTGTAGATGGGGACAGTGGGTGGGGTGGATGTGATGCTCGTGAATAGTGTTGTGAAACTGGGCATGGTAACTCCTCCGAATTGGATGCCGGGAGAGAGAGGAATTCCCATGACATATGTGGTAATGGTGGAAGTGGGGGTGGTAGTGCCATGCGTTGAAGTGAGTTGTGTAGTGAGAGGTGAGGGGTGTGGTGAGAGTGGTTCCACCTGATGTTCTTCTGTTTGTGTGTTATCTCCTGGTTCTGATACATTGATGTGAATTTGCTTTCCGGATTGCATGGGGCGTTTAGGCACTCGTTTCTCAAAGCAATGAATATAAGCCATGGCTGCATGAACGGCTTCATCTAAGCCTACCGTGTCTGCGTGCAAGTTCATTGATTCAATAAACATGTCATCCTCGCCTTCCTCGGCTAACATTTGGCTCATGAGCACCTTTCCTATCTCAAGCAACATTTTGTGTTGTTCTTGGACTTGCTTCATGGTTTCATACAATCTTTTTATTTGGGCCGAGTATGTTGCGGCACTTGCTAGTTCTGAAAATTCGTCATATTCTTGATCATACTCCTCGTTTGCTTCTTCTTCTTCTGTCTCTTCTTCATCCTCTTCTACTTCTACTACTTCTGGTTGGGTCGGGGCTAAAGTTGTAGTAGTGGGTTGTGGTCCTTGGGTCTGCTCTGCTTCTGTCTCCAGGTTAGACTCATTTATCATGCGGGCAATTTCTTCATCTGTCAAATCGGCTAGGGTGTAGCCTTGTGGGAACTCCAAGTCTGATGGAATCGGAGGGAACACCAGATTGGGTCCTTCTGCACTTGGTCTAGGTAGGCAAATAGTGAATGGTCGGACACGACGCATTTGTGGAGGGTGTTGTGGTGGCTCCCCTCGCTTGGGCACACGGTAAGTGCACTCCCCCTCTCATTTTCTTCGATGGAGGACCCGCCGTTGATAGCCGTCTTTGGAATCTTGGGCCCTAGACCATACTAGTGCTCTTTGAATGGGCACGTCGTAAGCTAAGCACCTGTAAATTATTTTTGTTAGAGCACAGCATCCATGAAGCACATTCTTCTGTTTCTTATTCCATCGTTGATGGGCTAGGTGGATTTGATCGATGATCCAGTGTGGCATATTGATGGTGAGATTCTCTGTCTCTGCCAAGTACAAGCTGAACCATATCTTTTTTTGTGGCATTGTGAAGCGTTCTTGGGTGGGGAAAGCGAAGTGCTACATGATCATTCGTAGGTGGAGAGCGATGGTTGGTGTCATTGCTACCATGTCCTTCAATTTGTTGAGATCCTTGTGCTTCATCCTGAGGGGTGATGGTACTGATAAAGTAGGAACAGCGCAGGAAATCTGGCTTAGGTAAATGTGCCCAGAAATAGCCATCCAAGCCCGCTTTTGTCCATACTGATCGCATTACTTCTGCATTCTAATACTACTCAAATTTGCGGGTAAAGAAATGATATCATCCCCATTTGCCATTAAACTCAAGTTCTGCCTCCCAAAAGTAGGTGCCGTCTCCCAATGGCCCTGCAACATCACTGAACCAATGTGCATGTTTCCCCACTTGAGAAGTGTGCCCCTGAGGCGGGTCCTGAATAGGAAGCACATGCATAGCTCTAAGTTCTTGAGGTCTCTCAGTGAGTTGTGGTTCCAGAAGGAGAGTTTCAATGTCCACTATCTCGGTGCTAGACCCTGCCTGGGAACTGGTGCCTCCGGTTTTTGCCATGTTACAGCTTGCTTGCCCGTTCTGTGAGAATATAGAATCATGTGTTAACATTGTAAAGGACAAGGTAGAACAATTTTTGTCCCCATTACAACATTAACATGAGGTGAATGATGAGTTAGTCGATCAGTGAGTGCTCCATGATTGTGTGTGTTGTTAGTCCTATGAGCTAAGTGAAAAGACGCAGTGTGAGAATGATGCAGTTAGTAGGTGGAGATGAATGTACAAATGGGATTGGGGGGTTTATTACAAGCTTTGGGCTGCCAAACACAATGAATGACTTTATGTTTTGGTTTTGTGGAGACTCTGGAGGGCTTTATGAGGGTGTCTGCTTGGAAATGAGGCTTTATAGGGACCCATTTGCAAGTGATTCCGCTCGTGCTCATGTGTAAATGTGTGTTTGTGTGTATTGAATGAGAGTGGGCATCGGCTCTTCGAGTGAGTGAACCCTGTTGTACATTCTGCGATCTATGTGTGACTAGTTGAGCCCACAAGCAAGCCTTAGGCACCCAAATTTGTCTTGATTGTGGGCCAGCCTTCATCGACTTCTTGGGTACCCAGATAGATTCCACTTTCACAAAAGAACTTTTGGAAGGCTTCTTATTAGTATCATGTTGTGGATCACTAATAGGAAGTTGAGCTATTTGTTGTGGTTTGACCGCGATAGGACGCTCGCCTTTCCGCACCCACACTTGTTTTGGTGGTTGAGACATCATGCTTCGTATTTTTTTTTGGCTTCGAGCATAAGTCGTCCGCTTCTTCTGTCTTTTATCTGTCTTTGGTTGCTGCATCCCGATGGCCTTTGGAAAAGAAGGGAGTTCCATTGCATCCTTGACTTCTGTGTTGTGATAATCATCCCTCTGCATCACATAGTTTTGGACAAGAATAGCATGGTCATCTTCATGTGTACTCCTGGAAGGACCAGGAGTGTGTGCCTTTCCTAGTTCCTTGAGTGCTCCATTTTCTAACTCAACTGTAATTTGATTCTGATTCACCCATACCTGAAGAAGTCCACTTCTTAGGTTTAGGTTGACTGCATGATCATAGATCCAATCTTGACCCAAGACAAGAGGTTCAGTGAGATCCTCATCTTGACACACTAGTACTTTAACTGTCATTAGAACATCTTCAATGTAGAGGGGAAGTTCCACCTCGCCCATGCAAGGGGTTTCCACGCCTCCCAATCCTATGAGATATGCTTCTATAGGATTGACATTTAATTTCAACTCTCGACAGTAAGAAATTTTAACAGCACTAGTGGCTGCACCTGAGTCAATCAAAGCCCATACAGTCCTTGCACTCTTTCCTTGTCCTATCTCCAAGGTTACAAAAGGACGTCGGTCAACTATTCTATGGGGGCTTACACTTGAGACTTCACACATAGCCACATGATATCCTGGGTCCGCATAGTCATCTGTCCTAGGCTGATCTCGTCCTTGTTTTCTCATCTTCATTTTTCGGATGTGTTCCAAGGCTTCTGCCTGTGCTTCTTCTCGAACTCGTTTTTCCTCTTCTTTACGTTTTTTGGCAGTGTTGAGTCGATTGAGCATTTCCTCAGTGAGAGGTTCCTGATATAACTTGACTCTGCATCCGCTTATGTAGCTAGGGAGAATATCGCCTTCGAGTGTGGCTAATTGGATTGCTCCACTAGTCGAGATCCTATTATGATCATGGGTCCATAGCCTCTCTTCTCTAATTTTCTCGCATGTTGTTTCAGGGTAAACACCAAAACTAAGTCTCCAGCCCTCAATCCTTTATCCTTAACATGGGCATCAAAGTACGCCTTCTGTCATTTTTTTAGCTGCATATATTCTTGCGGCAGCCCTCAGTCTTGTTTCTCCTAATCGCTCAAGGTCAAAGATCCTAGAGGAGAGCTCATGGCCCGTCCACTCATGCTCCTGTGCTACCTTTAGTGTAGGTATCAAGAAGTCCAATGGTAGCACTGCATTTTGGCCGAACACCATCTGAAAAGGAGTGGCTTGGAGTACCGTTTTATAGGCAACTCGGTATGCCCAAACAGCGTGGTGTAGCTGTTTGTCCCAATCAGAGCGTTTATTATTCACCAATTTAGTCAACACATTGCATAGAATCTTATTTGTGCTTTCGGCTTGCCCATTAGCTTGTGGGTGATAGGGGGCAGACTTCTTGTGTACTACCAAGAACTCTTGGAGCAGATTTTCAATAACTTCATTCAAGAAGTGAGTCCCTCTATCACTGACTAGCTCTATAGGTAGCCCGTATCTTGTGAATACATTCTCAAATAAGAACTTAGCCATCGTTTGAGCATCGTTCTTCATGGTAGCTTTCACTTCTACCCACTTGGTTAGATAGTATGTGGCCACAATGATATATTCAGCATGTGAACCCTTAGCTAGGGGATTAATAGGACCAACAAAGTCTATTCCCCACTTAGAGAATGCTCGTCCACCCATCATAGGTTTCAATGGCATCTCATCTTTACGTATCGGATATTGAGTTCGCTGACAAATGTCGCACCTCTTCACATAGGTATGTGCATCCATGTGAAGGGTTGGCCACCAAAGTCCTGCAAATAGGATTTCCTTGATCACCCTATCTGATCCAAAGTGTCCTCCTGCTACACCCTGGTGAGCAGTTTCCAAGATCTTAAGATATTCACTCTCATGGACACATAATCTAAGGTAACCATCTTTACCCCGCTTGTATAGATTATCACCAATAAGTGAGTAGTCTAGGGCTTCTTGTTCTAGACTTCTTTGTTTGGCCAATGTCATATCTTGTGGGAATGTTTTCGTCCTAAGGAAGGCTACTAGTGGTGCACTCCAATCCGGCACTATGGACACTTGATAGAGAGTGGCATGTTCCACAGGTGGTTTAGTGCAGCAGATCGGGCATTCCTTGCACAACTTATGGACATCAGCTTCCATAGTAGGCCAATGCACTCCGAGTATCCTTAGTGTCTGTAGGGTTCGTTGCTTTGAGTAGTGTTGCTCTAATGCGCCTACATGTGCTAATTGCAACCATTTAGCGTACTCATCCTCTTCCACACAACAAGCCAAGATCCCTTGATATGTATACTTGTACATACTTCCTGCCATGATCTGGTACTTTTGGGCCTTTACTACCTCCCTATCTTTAGTGCTTATGACTGGGTGATTAGGCCCGTATGTCAATACTGGCACTAAAGGCTTAGCCCACTGAGGTACCACTTCTAAATTAAACAAGTAAGCATCAGGAAGGTCATCTGATACTCCTTGTGGGGCCTCTCCTGATGTGAGCCTAGAGAGATGGTCTGCTCTCAAGTGAGTCTTGCCTTTCCTCACCACAACCTCAAAGTCCTATTCCATTAGTAAGAGAAACCATCTTACTAATCTACCTGTATTGCATGGCTTGTTCACCAAGTACAATAATGCCTGATGATCGATAAAAAATTTAAACTTATTTGCAAGCAAATAGTGTCTAAACTTTTTAACCGCATACACCATGCCTAATCCTTCTCGTTCAGTGGTGGTATAATTTTGTTCAGCTGCATTCAACTGTCTACTAGCATAGGCAATTGGAAGATCCATATTACCTTTGCCTGTAGGTTGTGCGAGTACACATCCAATAGCATAATTAGATGCGTCCACGTGAACATGAAATGGCTTATTCCAATCTGGTGTGGTCAAGATTGGTGCTGAACATAATCGCCGTTTAAGCTCATTGAAGGAGTTCTCACATTCATCAGTCCACTCAAAGTTAGTCAAAAGTCCATACAGAGGCTTTGCTATGATGGCATACATGTGTATAAACTGTCGGTAATAACCACAATGCCCCATGAAAGCTTGTACTTCCTTGACATTCTTTGGCCTAGGTAGCTCTGCAATAGCTCTAGCTTTTTCCTCGTCTGTAGATATGCCATTCTTTGACACTATGTGTCCTAGAACCTTGCCCTGCCTGACCATGAAAACACACTTTTCTGGGTTCAAGCAGACTTGATATTCTCTACATTTGTCAAAGATTTGCCTGAGCTCACGTATATGTGTTTGTCTAATGTTGGAATGTTCACAAAGATCATCGACATAGACCTCTAAATTCTTCCTCAGGAATTCTTTAAATACATGGCACATCAATCTCTGAAAGGTTGCAGGAGCATTGGTAAGCCCAAATGGCATTACTCGAAAAGCAAATATACCCCATTCTGTGGCAAAAGCCGTCTTATGCTGGTCTTCCGGAGCAATGGCTACCTGATTGTAGCCAAAAAATCCATCAAGAAAATTGTATACTTCCTTGCCTGCTACTCTTTCCAGTAGATGCTCAGTGATAGGAAGCAGATAATTATCTCGAATAGTGGCAGCATTAACCTTCTTCAAGTTAATGCATACACATAGCTTTCCATTCTTCTTGGGCACCACTACGATGGGGGATACCCACTCAGTGTGCTCAATTTCATAGATGAATCCAGCTTCGACCAAGCGATCTATCTCTTCTTTGATCTTGGCAGCATAATTATCATTGTATGTGTATGGCTTTTGCTTGGAGGGTTTGGCATCTGAGGTCATGGGGATAGTGTGTGAGCATATGTCAGGGTCCACACCTTTCAAATCTTTGTAACTCCAAGCGAATACATCTCTCTATTCTCTTAGCAAGGCTATCAATTCGTGCTCTTCTTCTTCCGTCAGGTCATGTCCTATGTACGTGCATCTTTCTTCTCCTTCTTCTATGGCTACGACTACTTTCTTGGTAGTTTCCTTGTTATCATAGGCCTCTCCTGCTTGTGCCTCGCGTTTAGGCATTCTTACCATGACTCTCCTATCGTCTATCTCATACTTTTTGAAATTCTCGGGGACCTCAAACAAGGATTCTTCCTCTTCTCGTGTGACTTCCCTCTTCTTTCTTTTCTTTCCTTCATCCTTAGGGGTCACTTGTGTGGTTAACCCTACGTCATTTGTGAGCTCTCCATGTCTCTGAGGGTGAGCTTCAACTTCATAGAAGTATTCCTCATCTGATGCAAATGGTGGGTCCATAATGATTGACTCTAATTCGGAGTCACTTGCATCCTCAAATGCATCAGGGCTCGGTTCGCATTCTTCTAAAACTGCATCTCCATGATTGGTTCTATGGAGAAGACTGAAATGTCATAGCCATCCTCATCACAGTGGGGTGTCCATTGTTCCTCATTGATGGCTACGTCCATTGTTGCTAAAATTTCTGCCCAGCTGTGAGGTTCAAATTCTTCATCAAGAAATACTACAGGTGCATAGGCTAGGTCTTGAATTGATCTATGGGTTTCTTTTGCACCTATCTCTCTGGCCTTTTCTCTCTTCTCTTCTTCTACTGCTACTTTACACATCCATAAGTGAGTGTCTTCATGCATCCATGAGGATCCTGATCTTATGGAGTGCATAGACTCCATGTCATCCTTGGCTCTATGGATGGGATTCCATTGAATAGGCGGTACATCTCTATGAGAGTAATCCTTGAGATTGAGTTTCGTCGTAACACCTAAGTGTTGCAAATACAAGGAATTGGTTCCCCAATCCTGTACCACTTGCAACTGCCGCATAAATGGTCATCCCAAAATCATCTCATAGGCATGGTTCTTGCTGAAATCACATATGGCGAAAGTATGCTCAAACTCAACACCGCATGTAGTGAGAGTTATTCCTTCTAGCAAGCGTAAGGGTCTTTCTATGTGACCATCGGCCATCTGCAATTTCATCCTCGTGGGCCTGAGTGATGGCTTGCCCCAATGCTTCCATAGAGAAGTGGTAGCAATAGCAACTCTTGCACCTGAGTCTAGAATTGCCTTGGTTGTGTACCCCTGATGGGTAATGGGAAGATAGGTGTTTCCTTCTTCACCTTCACTCATATCTCCTATCTTGTTTAGAGGAATTTCTGGCACTGTTCTAAGAGAACCTACCTGGGATCGGGGTTTCTCTACTTCTGGCACTTGGTTAGCTACATGTTTCCATAACTCTGGCCTAACTTTGAGTAGCTCTTCTAAAGTGAGGTTTCACTGCACTTTAGTGTTTTTCACTACCTCCGTATTGCTAGGTATGACTGAGTCTTTGTTTCTTACCATGACCGTGGGTGCTCTCATACAAGTAGACTTAGCTTCCCATGGGCCTGTGAAGTGGGGTAATTCCTATAAAGAATTAGACTCAAAGTCTAATCTCTCCTGCTCTCCATAAATGGACGGAATATCTTGTGGGAATTGATCATGCGCGTCATCCACAAGTTCAATGGGAGGATGGACTTCACTCTCTTTTTCCCATTTTTCTTCTTGAATCTCTCGCAAGAATTCTGGGGAATATCTATTCATAGAAGAGGAGGTGTCTGGTTCGGTGGAATTGGGCACATAAGCTTCCTGTGGGGGAATGCTTATTCTTTTACTTGCCTCATCTCTTCCTTGGTTTTTTTCTTCCTTGGCAGATCTTGCAATTATGCTCTCTAACTTCTCTAATAGACCATCCAAGTGCAATTGTGTCTTAGTTGAGCCAGACTAGTTGAAGAGGCGACTGGCTTCAAACATGGTCTGAGCCAATGCAACCATTTTCGCGCAAAGCTTGGTTCTTTCTATCTCTAGGTCAGCTCTAGGGTAGCACTTGTCATGATCCATCACATTTGGCCCTTCTTGGATTCTGGCCTGATATGCCTTAAGCATCATGTCTATGTCTTCAGGAGTGGGGTCAGCTAGCACTAATCCTACTCTAGGGGGTGGTAGGATGGTCTGAGGTGGGTGGAAAGATGGTGGGTTAGATGATGATAGGAATGAAGGTGGTGGGTGTATGTGAGAGTTTGTTTGAGAGGTGAGTTCAACAATTTTGGCTTTTGTTTCTCTTATGCTTTCTTCTAAGTGGCTCATCTTTTTTGGACCATTGTCTTTTCATTCTCTCTCGGCTATCCTTCCAGGCTCTCGACCGTTTCTTGGCTATGCTCTCAGTTTCACTAACCTCTGCCCTCTTTTCTTGACCTAAACCTTGGTTCTGTTGCAAAGCTTGAGCTCTAGTGACCACCTGTACTAGTGCAGTGGAAGTTACACTTCCTGTAGCGTCTACTACTAACCCAATAACATTAATTGGAGTGATTTTTGGCATATTATTGGGATTCTTTGGGCAATCTCGTAAGAGATGCTCCTTTCCGCAGTCTTGACAAAAGCCATGTATTGTTACTGACTGGGGTTGTGTAGGTGCAGGCATTGGGCAATCATGAATGAGGTGATCTCCTTGACATCTATAGCATGGTCCTCTAGGGAATGAGGGTCTTACCTGCCTCGGTTGAGGTCTAATGTTGGGATTTGTGTACATGATGTTTGCATACTCTGGATCCCAACTAAGTTCACTCGATTCTTCACTATAGTAGGATTCACCATGTTCAGGAGACTGCATATAGTAAGCTTGGGGGCTATCAATGTGAGTAGAATCAAAACTATGATCACCCGGGTCACTTTTTGAAAGCAATGGTGTCACGGGCACTATGGCTCTATTCAAGTTCTCTTCTGCAGTTGCATACTTTACGGAAATCACATTAGCTGGAGCAGGGGGTTGTTGTGCTAGCACTGGTTGAGGTCTCTGCTGGGCCTGATATTGTGATGGGTAGGCTTGTTGAGGTCTAGCAAACTTCTGTGGTGGGTATGGGTTCTGATATCTTCCTTTTTGTGGAGGTGGCTGAGGGTGATTTTGTCTGACAGCTTGTTTATTATAGGGGCAATCTTTTGCGGTGTGGTTGGTGTATCTTCGCTCTATTGTGTAGTACTGACTACTAGGATTCACTTGAGGTTGAGCCATAATGGGACATACACTCGCAAAATGGTCACCTCCACAAGTATAGCATCGCCTCCCTGGGGCAAACCTTGGTATTTGTTTGCTTGATATGCCTAGCTTCTGAGCTACCTTCTCAGCGAGTTCCTCAATAGAGGTGGATTGCGTGGAACTAAGGCTAGTAGAACTATCTGAATCCTTGTAGATTTTTTATAGTTCTAATTCCTCCTCTAGATTATCTTCAATGTCTATGCACATGCGTACACACTCTTCTATAGTTCTAGGGTCCTTCAAGTACACATATGATCATAGTTTGGTACTGAGCAATCCATCCAGGAATAAAGCCACTTGTTTGGCTAGTGTGGGTAACTCAAAAACAAGACATCTCTCTAGGTATTGCCGAAACCTCCTTCCTGCAAGCCTAACTGTCTCTTGAGGGGTTTGCTTAAAGCTGTGAATCAAGGAGGATGTGTTATGCCTTATGCCGCTCTTAGAGAATTCGATAATGAATGCCTCTAGCAGTTGGTCTATGTTCCTGAACTGCCTCTCGTTCAATGGTTGAAACCATGTAAGGGCTGTGTTCCTAAGCGTTAGACCAAAGACATTGTATTGCGTGAATAGATCCTCAACTTGTTCTGCTCTCAAGACTTGCCTAAACTCGACCACATGATCATATGGGTCTCCAGTGCCATCGAAGTAGTTCTTCATGGACTTAACTACCTGTGTAGGTCTCAAGGTTCTGGTGTGTTCCCTAGGCCTTGGTAGAGGGAATTCATCCACATTTCTTTGGTTTC
>CM035427.1:147362251-147377251 GCA_020310875.1 Ceratopteris richardii | reverse complement strand
TGTGAAAAGTAATGAAGAAGAAAATTTAGTAGAATTCTGCGCGTCGATCTTCTCTCCCATTCTCCTTCTGTGTTTAATCTTTTGAGGAATCCTTTTGCACGTATCTAAGTCCATAGCTAATCTATCTATGGCTAGAATTTGAGAGTTTAATTTCAATCAGGTTGTGAGAATTTTGCTTAGGAACATTCATATGTGAAGATGTTCTGAGAGTCGAGAAATCTGGCGCACATTTCATCTTCAAAGAAATGGCCAGTGCTCAGTCCACAGTGTAAAGTTTTACACAAGTGAGGGCTCAAAATCTAAGTTGGAAGATAAGCTATCTATGGCTAGAAGATCTTGATCAAACGGGTTCAGAGTTGGGAGAACCAGTGCTAAGAAGTTGCAGGTGTCAAAGTCGCCATTGCAGAGAAGCACTTTCAGACATAGGTAAAGTGTTTCACACATTTCTCAGTGTGTACTTAATCTTTTTGAGAGATTTAACTTGGCAAAGTTGCGCAACCTTAAGGCGAAGTGTTGTGCAAAGTTTTATCAAAAACTTTACAGGATTGATTAGTCAATGAGTGACTAATCTGCAGCAGACTTTTCTGAGAAGTTGATTTTTCAGAACTTTCAATATTTCTGATAATTTGGTGGATGATCTCTAAGTTTGGTGGAGTCTAAGGTTAACCTTGATATAGAGGTGATCTAATTTCAAGGTTAACTTGTTCTTTTGGAGATTAACACTCTCCATCAGTGGTATCAGAGCAGGTTGTGTCAAAATTGAAGTGAAGGAGACTCCGACTATTGCAGAAGTACAAAACTTTACATCTTGAAGGTGCAGAAGGGTAAAGGTTGAAGAAAAATCAAAGGAAGACATACAAAGAGCATCAAAAGGATCAAAAGGAGCAACATTCGAAGTAAAGGTACATTTGTTATCTGTAAAGGTTAAAGATTTGAAGCTACAGGTGAAGTAAAGATGGGAGATAGTCTCCAAATTGAAAATTTGGATAGAGAGAACTATCCTGCATGGTCTATGAGGATGGAAGCTCACCTTATGAGCAAAGATCTGATAGGATACATCACAGGAGATGAAGAAAAGCCAGAATTCAGAGATCCTAGTGTTCCAACTAGGGAGGAGCTTGCAGACTTGAAGAATTGGATGAAGAAGGATGCTCAAGCAAGAAGCATCATCTACATGGCAGTCAATGACTATTTGCTTCCTCACATTAGAGGACTTGAAAGTGCTTGTGACATTTGGAATGCTTTGGAAGAGCATTTCCAAAATACAACCAAATCAAGGAAGGCTTCACTATGGGCAGAGTTTACTACCTTCAAGAAGAAGGCCTCACAATCAATTTCTGATTATGTGACAAAGATGAAGGACATTGCAGATTCTCTAGGTGCAGTGGATGAAGATATTGAAGAAGACAAATTGGTAAGACAAATACTCACAGGACTAAGAGGAGATGAGAAATGGAAGCCTTTCATTTTATCTACAGAACTTTCATTAGATCACTTTACTCCTGATTTGAATCAATTGTTAGGTCATATGCTAACTTTTGAGAATGATATCAAAGGAGATGTTGATAAGAGTGCAGGTCATGCAATGTACTCTAAAGACAAGAAGAAAGCCAACAAAGGGAAGCAACAATCAGGTGAAGAAGAAGGTACTTCAAACCAAGCAAACTTCATAAGAGGAAGAGGAAATGGCAGAAGTAGAGGAAGAGGCAGAAACAACAAAGAGAATGCAAGAGCTTGTTGGATATGTGGTAAGACCAATCATCTATCTCATGATTGTTGGCATAATAATCAAAACAATGGTAATTATCAGAACTTTAATCAAAGAGGAAGAGGAGGTAGATTTCAGAGAGGAAACTTCAGAGGTAGAGGTGGTAGGAATTCTTTTGGAAGAGGTGGAGGAAGAAGCTTCCAAAATCAATCCTATAATAGCACCTACTACAACTATGCATCAGATCAAAAGGAGGATTCGACTCTCATTATGAATACATGTGAAACTTCACATGAGGACATGAGAGTGTTTTATATTGATTCAGGATGTAGTAATCATTTGAGTGGAAATATTGCTTTGATGACTGACCTAGATCATAATGCAATCAATCATACAGTACAGACAGGTGATAATACAAAGCATAAGGTAAAGTCAATTGGTTCAGTCAAGGCTAAGGATGGGAGCACTCTTCTGAGTAAGGTACTTTATGTTCCCACAATTCCAAAGAATTTGATCAGTGTAGGTCAAATTGTGGAAAAAGGTTATGAGGTAAGGTTCACAAATGATGGAGTTTATGTGGAAGACCCTAGTCAAGGGTATAAACAAGTTATTGCAGGAAAGAAAGAAGGAAGGCTTTTCACATTGAAGGTACAAGGAAATGTTGGACATGCTATGTTCACATATGGAGAGCAGAAGGTGTCAGAATTGGATCTTTGGCACAAAAGACTTGGACACTTTAATGAAAGAGGTATCAAAGAAATGATTAACAATGATTCAGTACTTGGAATGCCTAACATTGCAGGTCAACACATGACATACAGATGTGAGGCATGTCAATTAGGTAAGGCTCATAAGCAATCCTATTCCAAGCATGGATTTATGTATTCAGAAAGACTTGAGTTGGTGCATACAGATGTGTGGGGTCCTTCAAAGGACTTTAGTATAAATGGTTCAAGATATTATGCCATATATGTTGATGATGCTACCAGGTGGATCACAATTTATGTGATTAAGGAAAAGTCAGAAGTGTTTAATACATTTAAACACTATCATGCATATGCAGAAAGGATTACAGGTCAAAAATTGAAGAGACTAAGGTCAGATGGAGGGGGAGAGTATTTTTCAAATGAGTTCAATGATTATTTGTGGAATGCAGGTATAAAGAGAGAAGTTACTTGCAGGTACTCTCCTCAACAAAATGGGGTAGCATAAAGAAGAAATAGGACTCTTGTTGAGTTTGCAAGGTCCATGATGAAAGAGAAGAATTGCCCAAATTATTTGTGGGCTGAGGCTGTTAATACAGCTACATATTTGGTTAATAGATTGCCTTGTAAAGCTTTGCAGGGTATGACACCATATGAAGCTTGGTGGGGTAAGAAACCTACCTTGGATCATTGCAGAATATTTGGATGCTTGGCATATGCATATGTGCCATCTCAATTGAGGCATAAGTTGGAGCCTAAGGCAGAAAAGTATGTATTCATTGGTTATGATGATAAGCAAATGGGATACAGGTTGTGGAGTCCATCCACAAAGCAATTTATTGTATCCAAGGATGTTACATTTGATGAGCAAGGTACTTGGTATGCAGGTAAATATAATGTACATGCAGATGATGAAGAAGTAGTGGAACAAAGGAAAGGTAAAGCAAAGGTTCAATTACTTGATGAAAGTGAGAGTAATGAAGTGCAGATTGAAGTTGAAGAGAGGCCAAGGTTTGATCCAGAATGTGATGAACCAGAGACCTCAAGAAGTGCAGAAGTTAGGAGATCATCTAGGCACAAATGGCAACCTACAAGGTATAGCTATGACACTTCATTCTTGACTACTAAAGATTATGCTTATTTGGTAAAAGCAGATGAAGATCCTTCTACATATGAAGAAGCCAAAGGGAAGAAGAATTGGGAAGATGCTATGCAAGAGGAGTATGATGCATTGATAGAGAATCAAACATGGGATTTGGTTCCTAAACCTAATAGTCAGAAGATTATTGGATGTAAGTGGGTTTACAAAACAAAGAGATTTGCAGATGGAAGTGTGTCTAGGTACAAAGCTAGACTTGTTGTGAAAGGGTATGCACAGACATATGGAGTGGACTATGATGAGACTTATAGTCCTGTGGCAAAGATGACAACCATCAGGACACTCATTGCAATTGCTGCTTGTAAAGGTTGGAAGTTATCTCAATTAGATGTTAAAAATGCTTTCTTGAATGGTTACATTTCAGATGAAGTCTACATGGAGCAACCAGATGGGTTCAAAGATCAAGTGAGTCCAAATTATGTGTGTAAGCTCAAGAGAGCTTTGTATGGGTTGAAGCAAGCCCCAAGGGCTTGGAATTATAGGCTTGTAAAATTCTTGAATGATCTTGGATTTCAAGCATCAAAGGCAGATAGTAGCTTGCTAGTCAAAGCAAGTGAAAATGGATTCATTTATGTGTGTATTTATGTTGATGACATAATACTTACAGGAACAGATGATAAGGGGATACAAATGATCAAAAAGCAGATGGAGAAAGAGTTCAAAATCAGTGATTTGGGGAACTTATCATTCTTCTTGGGAATGGAGATCACTTATACTCAACATGGAGTATATGTGACCCAAGAAAGGTATCTTAAAAATTTGCTAACCAAATTTAAAATGGAAGATTGCAGGGTTGCACCTACACCTTTGGAAGTGAACCATAAATTGTCTAGGTTTGGAGGAGAAGAGTTCAGAGATATGAAACTCTATCAAAGTTTGGTTGGTAGCTTGATTTATGCTACATTGACAAGGCCTGACTTGTCATATGCAGTTGGTGTGCTTTCACAATTCATGCATTGTCCTAGAAAGGAACATTGGATTGCAGGACAAAGAGTACTTAGGTACATCAAGGGTACACTCAGAGAAGGGTTGTACTATGGGTTTACTTCAGATACAAGAATCAAGATATATAGTGATGCAGATTGGGCAGGTAATGTGGATGATAGAAGATCAACACATGGATACTTGTGCTATGTAGGAGACAAATTGATTTCATGGTGTTCTAAGAAGCAACATACAGTTGCTTTGTCATCTACAGAGGCAGAATATAAAGGTATGGTGGAAGCTGCAAAAGAGGTAATATGGCTAAAGACACTTTTGAAAGTTTTTGATGTGATTCAGAGTACTCCTATTATTTGTGGAGACAATATGAGTTCATTATACTTGGCAGCTAATCCTGTATTTCATGCTAGAACTAAGCATATTGAAATACAATATCATTTTCTGAGAGAGAAGGTCATTGAGAAGGAAATTGAAGTCATACACACCCCTACAAAAGATCAACTTGCAGATATGATGACTAAAAGTTTGGATGGACCTAAATTGCAGAGGTTTAAAGATATGGCAGGATTAAAGAAGATACAGGTAATCACAATTGAAGATTGAGGGGGAGCTGTTGGAGCAGAACAATCATCAATAGTGATTCTATGAAGATCAAAGTGAGAAGACATATGGAAGAATGAAGATTACTTTCAGAGGAAGAAAATGGAATCAGAAATGTTTCTTTTGTATATTACTCTTGTAAATAGTTCAATATATTTTGAAAAAGGTGACGAGTTAGACTCGTATATATATCTACAGATACGTATTCATAGTGAGAGAGAATGATATAGATCAGATAGAGAAGAATAGGTGAAGAGGTGATGAACATTGTATGTATCATCAACCATATGTGTGAAAAGTAATGAAGAAGAAAATTTAGTAGAATTCTGCGCGTCGATCTTCTCTCCCATTCTCCTTCTGTGTTTAATCTTTTGAGGAATCCTTTTGCACGTATCTAAGTCCATAGCTAATCTATCTATGGCTAGAATTTGAGAGTTTAATTTCAATCAGGTTGTGAGAATTTTGCTTAGGAACATTCATATGTGAAGATGTTCTGAGAGTCGAGAAATCTGGCGCACATTTCATCTTCAAAGAAATGGCCAGTGCTCAGTCCACAGTGTAAAGTTTTACACAAGTGAGGGCTCAAAATCTAAGTTGGAAGATAAGCTATCTATGGCTAGAAGATCTTGATCAAACGGGTTCAGAGTTGGGAGAACCAGTGCTAAGAAGTTGCAGGTGTCAAAGTCGCCATTGCAGAGAAGCACTTTCAGACATAGGTAAAGTGTTTCACACATTTCTCAGTGTGTACTTAATCTTTTTGAGAGATTTAACTTGGCAAAGTTGCGCAACCTTAAGGCGAAGTGTTGTGCAAAGTTTTATCAAAAACTTTACAGGATTGATTAGTCAATGAGTGACTAATCTGCAGCAGACTTTTCTGAGAAGTTGATTTTTCAGAACTTTCAATATTTCTGATAATTTGGTGGATGATCTCTAAGTTTGGTGGAGTCTAAGGTTAACCTTGATATAGAGGTGATCTAATTTCAAGGTTAACTTGTTCTTTTGGAGATTAACACTCTCCATTAGGGTGTACTCTGAATGATGTCAAAACTCTTCATAAGAGTCAGATGACTTCCTTTGTAGTTTCAACCATACCTTTATACTCTGCTTTTGTAGATGATAAAGCAACTTTATGTTGCTTCTTTGAGCACCAAGAGATTAGCTTATCTCCCACATAACACAAGTATCCATAAGTTGATCTCCTATAATCAGGAATATAACCATTTAGAAAAGAATTTTTCACATCTAATTGACATAATCTCCAACCTTTACATGCAGCAATGGCTATGAGTGTCCTGATAGTTGTCATCTTTGCCACAGGACTATAGGTCTCATCATAGTCTATTCCATATGTCTAAGCAAACCCTTTCACAACAAGTCTAGCTTTATACCTAGGCACACTTCCATATGCATACCTCTTTGTTTTGTAGATCCATTTGCATCCAATGATCTACTGGCTATTTGTTTTAGGAACCAAATCCCATGTCTCATTCTCCATCAATGCATCATACTCTTCCTGCATAACTTTCTCCCAATTTTCCTTACCTTTTGCCTCTTCATATGTAGAAGGATCTTCATTTGCTTTCACCATATAAACATAATCCTTAGTAGTCAAAAAAGAAGTGCCATAGCTATACCTTGTAGGTTGCCATTTATGTCTTGATGACCTTCTGAGTTCTCCACTTCTTGAGGTTTTTGGTTCATCACATTCTGGATCAAACCTTGGCACTTCTTCAACTTTAACCTGTACTTCATTATTTTCTTCTTCATCAAATATCTGAACTTTTGATTTACCTTTCTTCTGATACACAACTTCTTCCTCACTTGCATGAATATTGATTGTACATGCATACCAAGTACCTTGCTCATCAAATGTAACATCCTTTGATACAAGGAATTGTTTTGTGGATGGACTCCACAACCTATATCCCATCTGCTTATCATCATATCCAATAAACGCACACTTTTCAGCTTTAGCTTCCAATTAATGCCTCAACTAAGATGGCACATATGCATAAGCCAAACATCCAAATATTTTGCAATGATCTAAGGTAGGTCTCTTACCCCACCATGCCTCATATGGTGTCATGCCCTGTAAAGCTTTACATGGTAACCTATTGACCAAATATGTAGCTGTATTTACAGCCTTAGCCCATAAATAATTTGGACAATTTTTCTCCTTCATCACGGATCTTGCACACTCAACAAGAGTTCTATTTCTCCTTTCTGCTACACCATTTTGTTGAGGAGAGTACCTGCAAGTAACTTCCCTTTTTATGCTTGCATTCCATGAGTAACCACTGAACTCATTAGAGAAATACTCTCCCCCTCCATCTGACCTTAGTCTCTTCAGTTTTTGACCTGTGATTCTTTCTGCATATACATGATAATGTTTGATTGTATTAAATACCTCTAATTTATCTTTGATCACATAGATAGTGATCCACCTGGTAGCATCATCAACATAAATCACATAATATCTTGAACCGTTTATACTGAAATCCTTTGATGGTCCCCACACATCTATGTGTACCAACTCAAGCTTCTCTGAATACATGAAACCATGCTTATTGTATGATTGCTTATGAGCCTTACCTAATTGACATGCCTCACATCTGTATGTCATATGTTGACCTGCAACATTAGGGAATCCAAGCACTGAACCATTGTTAACCATATCCTTATACCTCTTTCATTGAAATATCCAAGCCTTTTGTGCCAAAGATCTAACTCAAAGATCTTATGTCTTCCATAAGTGAACAAGGCATGACCAACATTACCTTGAATCTTCCATGTGAAGAATCTTCCTTCTTTCTTTCTTGAAACAATTTGTTTATACCCATTGCTAGGATCTTCCACAAAAACTCCATCATTAATGAACCTTACTTCATAACCTTTTTCAACAATTTGCCCTACACTTATCAGAAGAGTACTTCCATCCTTGGCCTTCACTGATCCAATTGACTTCACATTGTGCTTTGTATTATCACCTGTTTGAACTACATGATTAGTTACCTTATTTTCCAAACCAGTCATCAAAGCTATGTTGCCACTTAGGTGATTGCTACACCCTGAGTCAATGTAGAAGACTCTTTGGTCTTCACTTTGCCTTTCACAAGGTGCATTCATAATCAAGGTTGAATCCTTCTTCTGATCTGAAGCATAGTTGTAGTAGATATTATTTTAGGATTGACTTTGGAAACCTCTACCTGCATTTCTTCCAAAGTAACCTCTACCTCTGAAATTACCTCTTTGGTTTCTACCACCTCTTCCTCTTGAATTAAAATTCTGATTATATCCACCCTTATTTGTGATTATTATGCTAACAATCATGAGCTAAGTGATTTGTCTTACCACAAATCCAACAAGCTTTGACTCCATCTTTATTGCTTCTGCCTCTTCCTCTACCTTTGCCACCTCCTCTTCCTCTTAGGAAGTTAGTTTGACTACCTGTACCTTCATCTTCATTTGCTTGTTGTTTACCCTTGCTATTCTTCTTCTTATCCTTTGAATACATTGCTTGACCTGCACCCTTATCACCATCACCTTTGACATCCTGCTCAAAAGTTAGCATGTGTTCTAGCAACTAATTTAAATCAGGAGTGAAATGATCTAGTGACAATTCACTAGACAAAATGAATGAACAATGTCCTTCATTCTTGTTACATAATCAAAAATGGATTGAGAGGCCTTCTTCTTGAATGTGGTAAACTCTACCCATAAAGATGCCTTCCTTGACTTTGTAGTGTTTTGGAAATGCTCCTCCAAAGCATTCCATATATCACTTGCACTTTCAAGACCTCTAATATGAGGTAGCAAGTAGTCATTGACTCCCATGTAGATAATACTCCTTTCTTGAGCATCCTTCTTCATCCAAGTCTTCAAATCTGATAACGCATCCCTAGTTGGAACACTAGGATCTCTGAATTGTGGTTTTTCTTCTTCACCTGTGATGTAACCTATCAAGTCTTTGCTCATGAGATGAGCTTCCATCCTCATTGACCATGTTGGATAGTTTTCTCTATCCAATTTCTCTATTTGAAGAGAATCTCCCATCCTTTCTTCACCTGTGTATTAAATTCTTCAAAATTTATTAAGAATTGGTGTACCTTTACTTTGAATGAAGTTCCCTTTGATCTTCTTGATAACTTCTAGTCTCCTTCTCAAGCTTTCCCTTCAAGCTTTCACCTTTTGAACCTTCAAGTTTTGATTTCTTTATAACTGCATCAGTGTGGGTCCTCCTTCCTTCTATTTTGATGATTCCTGTTCTGATACCACTGATGGAGAGTGTTAATCTCCAAAAGAACAAGCTATCCTTGATGTTAGAGCACCTCTATATCAAGAACAACTCAAAAACTTTACCGATTTGGAGGATCAATACTCAATTATCAAAATCTTGAACTGATTGTGAAGAAAGTAACTATGTAGAAAGTCTGCTGCACATAACTCACTCATTGATTGATCAAATGTGTAAAGTTAATTATAAAACTTTGCACAATGTGTCACCTAAAGATTTGCACCTTCTCCAAGTTAAATAATCTCAAAAGATTAATTATATCTTGATAAGTGAATCAAACGGTTCATCTATGTCTGAAACTATTCTTTTGTATAGTCGATTCTGACACCTGCAACTTCTAACACATGGTTCTCCCAAAGTAGAACCCATTTAAGCAAATGCTTTTAGCCATAGATGGCTTACCTTCCAACTTAGATTTTGACTCCTCATTTGTGCAAAACTTTACACTGTGCACTAAGAACTGATCAATTCTTTGACCATCGAGATTGCACCTGTTTCAGAAGACACTCAACATGTCTTCACATATAAATGTTCTTGCTCACAATTCTCTCAGCCTGTTTACAATTAGGCTCTCAAACTTTAACCATAGACTCATTATCTATGGAATTATGTTGGTGCAGGGCAATCAACAATTGAAGTTTTGATGAAGATTTGGAAGTCAAGGACTGAAGAAAAGATCAAGTTATGAAGCTTGAAGGAAATGCATATTCAGAAGATGAAGATGTGTACACATATGTACATTAATTCAGAGATAGTTTGCTTATACTTTTGTATAGTCATAAGCTTGTAAATATTTGACTATATATACAAAGGAAAAATTTTCGGGAAAATGTATGAGAGTATAGAATACAAGAATTCAGAAGAATTAGGTGTGATTAGACACTTGAGAAGTATGAAGATTAACTCTCTCATCCAGATGTAAAGTTTTCTAGTAATGGAAGAAAAATTGCGCCCGATGTTTCTGTGCATTCTCCTTCTGTGCTTGATCATTTCAAGAATCCTTTTGTAGACATCTAATTCCATAGTTAATGAATCTATGGTTAAAGTTTGAGAGCCTAATTGTAAACAGGCTGTGAGAATTATGAGTAGGAACATTCATATGTGAAGAAGTGTTCACTGTTTTCTGAAACATGCGCAATCTCAATGGTCAAAGATTTGATCATTTCTCAGTGCACAGGTTAAAGTTTTGCATGAGTGAGGAGTCAAAATCTAACTTGGAAGGTAAGCTATCTATGACTAAAAGCATTTGCATAAATGGGTTCTAGATTGAGAGAATCAAGTGTTAGAAGTAGCAGGTGTCTGAATCGACTTCTCAGAAGAGCAATTCTAGACATAGGTGACATGTTGAGATCATTTCTTAAGATCTACTGAGTCTTTTAGAATGATTTAACTTGAAGAAGGTGTGCAAACTATAGGCAACACCTTGTGTAAAGTTTTATAAAAAACTTTACATATTTGATAAGTCAATGAGAGAGATATGTGCAGTAGACTTTCTGTAGAATCATCTTCTTCACAGTTTATCCAAAATCTTTATAATTGATCATTAATCCTCCAAATTGGTGAATGTTTTGAGTTACTCTTGATATAGAGGTGCTCTAACTTCAAGAGTAGCTTGTTCTTTTGGAGATTAAGACTCTCCATCAGTGGTATCAGAGCAAGAAACATCAAAATTGAAGAAAGGAGCATCCCGACTGCAGCAGTCATAAAGAATTCAACATCTGAAGATTCAAAAGGTGAAAGCTTGAGAGCAAAGCTTGAGAAGGAGGTCATACGACATCAAGGAAGACAAAAGGAGTATCATTCGAAGTAAAGGTACATCTATTAATCATAAAGTTTGAAGAATTCAATACACAGGTGAAGAAAGGATGGGAGATTCTCTTCAGATAGAGAAGTTGGATAGAGAGAACTATCCGGCATGGTCAATGAGGATGGAAGCTCATCTTATGAGCAAAGACTTGATAAGTTATATCACAGGTGAAGAAGAAAAGCCTCAGTTCAGAGATCCTAGTGTTCCAACTAGGGAGGAATTATCAGATTTGAAGACTTGGATGAAGAAAGATGCTCAAGCTAGGAGCATTATTTACATGGCAGTTAATGACTACTTGCTACCTCACATTAGAGGTCTTGAAAGTGCAAGTGATATATGGAATGCTTTTTAAGAGCATTTCCAAAACACTACAAAGTCCAGGAAGGCATCCTTGTGGGCAGAATTTACCACTTTCAAGAAGAAGGCTTCTCAATCCATCTCAGATTATGTAACAAGGATGAAGGACATTGCAGATGCATTAGGAGCAGTTGATGAAGACATTGAGGAGGATAAATTGGTAAGGAAAATCCTCACAAGTTTAAGACATGATGACAAATGGAAGCCATTCATTTTGTCTACTGAATTATCACTTGATCATTTCAATCCTGATTTAAATCAGTTGCTAGGACATATGCTAACCTTTGAGCAGGATGTCAAAGGTGAAAGTGATAAGAGTACAGGTCATGCAATGTATTCAAAGGATAAGAAGAAGAATATCAAAGGGAAGCAACAAGTAAATGAAGATGAAGGTACAACTAGCCAAGCCAACTTCCTAAGAGGAAGAGGAGGTGGCAAAGGTAGAGGAAGAGGCAGGAGTAATAAAGATGGAGTTAAAGCTTGCTGGATTTGTGGTAAGACAAATCACTTAGCTAATGATTGTTGGCATAATACTCAGAATAATGGTGGATATAATCAGAATTTTAATTCAAGAGGAAGAGGTGGCAGAAATCAAAGAGGTAATTTCCGAGGTAGAGGTAGTAGAGGTTACTTTGGAAGAAATGCAGGTAGAGGATTCCAAAGTCAACAATACAACAATACCTACTACAATTATGCTTTAGATCAGAAGGAGGATTCAACATTGATAATGAATGCAACTTGTGAAAGGCAAAGTGAAGACCAAAGAGTCTTCTACATTGACTCAAGGTGTAGCAATCACCTGAGTGGCAACATAGCTTTGATGACTGATTTGGAGAATAAGGTAACTAATCATGTAGTTCAAACAGGTGACAATACAAAGCATAATGTGAAGTCAATTGGATCAGTGAAGGCTAAGGATGGAAGTACTCTCTTGAGTAAGGTTTTGTATGTTCCTACAATTCCTAAGAATCTGATAAGTGTAGGCCAGATTGTTGAAAAAGTTTATGAAGTTAGGTTCACTAATGAAGGAGTGTTTGTGGAAGCCCCTAGCAATGGGTATAAACAAATTGTTTCAAGAAAGAAAGAAGGAAGATTGTTCACATTGAAGTTCCAAGGTAATGTTGGTCATGCCTTGTTCACTTATGGAGGACATAAGGTCACTGAGTTAGATCTTTGGCACAAAAGGCTTGGACATTTCAATGAAAGAGGTATTAAAGATATGGTTAATAATGGTTCAGTGCTTGGATTGCCTAATATTGCAGGTCAACATATGACATACAGATGTGAGGCATGTCAATTAGGTAAGGCTCATAAGCAATCTTATTCCAAGCATGGTTTTATGTATTCAGAGAAGCTTGAGTTGGTACACACAGATGTGTGATAGGAGCAGTTGATGAAGACATTGAATTGGTAAGGCAAATTCTTACAGGTTTGAGAGGTGATGACAAATGGAAGCCATTCATTTTGTCTACTGAATTATCACTTGATCATTTCACTCCTGATTTAAATCAGTTGCTAGGACATATGTTAACCTTTGAGGAGGATGTCAAAGGTGAAAGTGATAAGAGTACAGGTCATGCAATGTATTCAAAGGATAAGAAGAAGAATATCAAAGGGAAGCAAGTAAATGAAGATGAAGGTACAACTAGCCAAGTCAACTTCCTATAAGGAAGAGGAGGTGGCAAAGGTAGAGGAAGAGGCAGGAGTAATAAAGATGGAGTCAAATTTTGCTGGATTTGTGGTAAGACAAATCACTTAGCTAATGATTGTTGGCATAATACTGAGAGTAATGGTGGATATAATCAAAATTTTAATTCAAGAGGAAGAGGTGGCAGAAATCAAAGAGGTAATTTCAGAGGTAGAGGTAGTAGAGGTTACTTTGGAAGAAATGCAGGTAGAGGATTCCAAAGTCAACAATACAACAATACCTACTACAATTATGCTTCAGATCAAAAGGAGGATTCAACATTGATAATGAATGCAACTTGTGAAAGGCAAAGTGAAGACCAAAGAGTCTTCTACATTGACTCAAGGTGTAGCAATCACCTGAGTGGCAACATAGCTTTGATGACTGATTTGGATAGTAAGGTAACTAATCATGTAGTTCAAACAGGTGACAATACAAAGCATAATGTGAAGTCAATATAAAGCCAAGGATGGTAGTACTCTCTTGAGTAAGGTTTTGTATGTTCCTACAATTCCTAAGAATCTGATAAGATGACCTAAAATTCTCTCTACATACACATGATAATGTTTGAATGTATTGAATACCTCTGACTTATCTTTGATCTGCAATGTCCTTCGTCCTTGTTACATAATCTGAGATGGATTGAGAAGCCTTCTTCTTGAAAGTGGTAAACTCTACCCACAAGGATTCCTTCCTTGACTTTGTAGTGTTTTGGAAATGCTCTTCCAAAGCATTCCATATATCACTTGCACTTTCAAGACCTCTAATGTGAGGTAGCAAGTAGTCATTAACTCCCATGTAGATAATGCTCCTGGCTTGAGCATCTTTCTTCATCCAAGTCTTCAAATCTGATAATTCCTCCCTAGTTGGAACAATAGGATCTCTGAACTAAGGCTTTTCTTCTTCACCTCTGATATAACTTATCAAGTCTTTGCTCATAAGATGAGCTTCCATCCTCATCGACCATGCTGGATAGTTCTCTCTATCCAACTTCTCTATCTGAAGAGAATCTCCCATCCTTTCTTCACCTGTGTATTGAATTCTTCAAACTTTATGAATAATAGATGTACCTTTACTACGAATGATACTCCTTTTGTCTTCCTTGATGTCGTATGGCCTCCTCCTCAAGCTTTGCTTTCAAGCTTTCACCTTTTTGAACCTTCAAGTGTTGAATTCTTTACAGCTGCAGCAGTCGGGATGCTCCTTTCTTCAATTTTGATGTTTCCTACTCTGATACCACTGATGGAGAGTGTTAATCTCCAAAACAACAAGCTACTCTTGAAGTTAGAGCACCTCTATATCAAGAGTAACTCAAAACATTTACCAATTTGGAGGATTAATGATCATTTATAAAGATTTTGGATAAACTGTGAAGAAGATGATTCTACAGAAAGTCTGCTGCACATATCGTTCTCATTGACTTATCAAATGTGTAAAGTCTTTTATAAAACTTTGCACAAGATGTCGCCTATAGTTTGTGCACCTTCTCCAAGTTAAATCATTCCAAAAGATTCAGTAGATCTTGAGAAATGAATCTAGAACCCGTTTATGCAAATGCTTTTAGCCATAGATAGCTTACCTTACAACTTAAAGAATGAGTGCTTGCTTGCTCAAAACTTTACACTGTGGAAAGAGAACTGACCAAAACATTAGCATCAAATTTTGCGCCTCCTACAACTTCCCTTCTTTCCATTTACACATGTAAATGTTCCTATGCTCAATTCTCTCAGCCTAATCACAAT